>JAFVLL020004104.1:5679-16414 GCA_021397915.2 Tor tambroides | reverse complement strand
TTTTCCTGTTCAAATAGTGTGGGGGCAAAAATAAATATATTTGCATGTAAACTGAAGGATGTTGTTGACTTTTTGATTCAAAACCATATTAATTGCAGTCCTGCGTGTTCTCTGATTGAAAGGAGTAAAAAGCAGGATTTATTTGATAATTTTTCTGTTGATTCAATGTTAAATAAGTGATTTAATTTAAGTTGAAAAAATGTTGATTTTCTGACCATCTTGATCGATTTTTCATCATTGAAATAACATTATTTCAGGGTGCAAACCTGACGAAAAATCAATGTTAAACAATGTTCGCTTTCAGTGCTATCAGGCTAAAGTTAGCATTTTCCGAGATGTCCCACTACACCTTTGTCAAAACAACCAGATGAATTTGATTTTAGAAGCAGATGTGTGTCCTGATGTAATGATTTACTCAGTTCATGTCATCTGACAGCTAAACCATCAGCTGTTTCTCAATATATTCACATAGAATATAATCACTATTTTAAATTGTAATAATATTTCACTATTTTTAAATTGTAATGTTTCACAATTTTCACTGTTTTTTTTTTTCAAATAAATGCAGACTTGCTGAGCAGAAGAGACTTCTTTCAAAAACATAACAAAACCTTAGATTCCAAACTTTTTGATGTAGATCTACATACACAGATAAATGACCAACAGAGGGCACAAACTGACGCTGTATCTACATGTTTGGACACATTTAATAATAAACCCAGATCATTATATGTGAACAGTATGGTTTCAGAAATGCCTGTAGTTCTCACATGACAGTACAGTGATGTTCCACAATTTTAAATAACAATAATCTGCTGATTTCACTCTCACTTTCAGCTGGATGATGAGATTCAGCAGAGAGCCTGTGATGGTGATAACGTCACTAATGATGATGAGGATGTACCAGCCTTTATTTGCGGTCAGAGAAGGATACATGTGTGCTGTAACAACTGGAGAATAATTCTATATATTCCTGCAGAAAAGATCGGCATGTTATTACTGTATTTTGTATTTACTGTATTTATTACTGAATTTTGACTGTATAAAAAATAAAGCTTTATAAGTCTTCTACAAAAAAAATCTTTAGACCTAAGATTCATGTATTTGAATTGCATATAAAATTTTCATGCCTTTGGATTATACAGATTTAGCATAATCAAACTAATAAACTTAATGTGATGCATATTTGTCATATATAAATGAAACAGGTCAGATTTCTGCACTCAAAAAAAAAAATCATGGCATAGTTTATTATTAACCATTTGCATATGATTTTCTTTAAATAATGAGATTTTCAAAATGCATTTATTTAAATCAGCATAAATATATTCAATGTGAAAATTACATTTTTCAGTTAAAGTGTGAACAAATATTCAGTATTCAGTGAAAATGAATGAGATTGACAAATTGGATTATTGATGATAAATATATAAACCCAGTTATTGTGTGTTTAAAACACATTCAGTTTATTAGTGTTATTATTAATACTGTTACAGAAATCTGGCCTGTTTCTTTTAATAATGTCTGACAAATATGAATCATTAAAACTTCAGAATCCAAATGGGTAGAAAATTTACATTTTTGGGTAGCAATTCAAATGCATAAATTTAAGTCATTTTTACGGTGGCCGAGAGAGCTCAACTCGCTGCAACTTCAGAAAACACATGCAAATAGAAAAACACCTGCATATTAAGAAAACATCTTCATCAATTTGACAGCAGGTGCTGCAAATGCTCACAACAAAACCAAATAAAGAATTTTATTTGCAGTGCGTTTCTTTATTTGCTTGTGTTGTGAGCATTTGTAGCACGTTTGTTGTCAAATTGATGAAGTTGTTTTCTTAATATGCAGGTGTTTTTCTATTTGCAGCACGTAGAGCTCTCTCGGCCACTGTACGTTGCATTTATGCTTCTGCATAGTCAAACTTGGTGGATTGTGTTTATTTATGAGACGACTACGCGAATTAATAGCATATGGTTTCGATGACCTCAAACCTGTGCAGCAAGTTTGAAAATATACATTTGTCAAATTCAAGAGCTGCTGCTCTTGTATATGGTTTGAGAAAGAGCAGGGTTCATCAAAATCTTTTTGTGTGTTCTGTGGAAAAAAGAAAGACATATAGACTTGGAACAACATGGGGCTGAAAAAATAATGACAGAATTTTAATTCTTGGCGAACTTTCCCATTAATGGAAACTTTGTAATTATTGAAGCATGTATGAAAATCAGCTCCTACCTTTAATTTTCCATCAAAAGACATCACAGATCTGAACATCCAAAGCAGTCTTGTATGTGAAGCCAAAGCACTTTTGCCTTAAATGTAATACATGAAATTTAAAACAAATGTAAATGGAGAACACAAGTGCAGTGTGTTCACCATGCAGTGCAGCTTACAAACAGATTATCATATTTATTGATTTATTATGTGGTTTTCACCTAAACAGAAGCTTTGTATTGAGTTCATTTTTGCAGCAGTGCTGGTGATGCCATTTCCCCATTTTTTTGATTCAGGACAATGTTTTTATTCTGGACAATTCAGGACAAGAAAGTTTTATTTAGGACTGCTGGCACCTTGCTTTCCAAATCTGAGATATTTGTTTCTCTTCATGGCTGTTCTTAAGCACCTTTGATTTGTACATGTTTTGATGTTCTTGGGTCTGTCAACTACTTGCGGTGATCCGCCTTCTTGCGGCTCACAGAATTTGGCAGTGGAGCCTTGAAAGAGCCCAAATCCTGGATAAAGAGGTTGAGTGAACCTGGTCTGGACTTTGTGAAGGAGGATCATGGTATCTGAGACACTGTAGAAGGACAGCTGTCCTGCCTGGTGGTCCAGATACACCCCGATCCGATGGGACAGGGGTACATTGATCTCCGTCTCCTCGTTGTTGTGCACTAGTGCGTATCTGGATATGGAACAGTCCAGACTCCAGGAGTGCCTGTTGTACCCAAACCCACTGTCGTCTCCTTGCCCAGTTCTGTTGATGTCTTTGTAGGCTACTCTACGATGTCGCGCCACCATCTCCAGTCAGACGACCTCCCAGTAGCAGTGACCTGTCAGACCTTCCTTGCTCAGCACCTGGGCCCACCACTCAAAGCGGTCCGGATGTTGTGGGTATGACTGGGGCTCAATACTGCAAGCCACAGCCTGGTTCTGTTCTGTTAACCGAAGGTTCCTGTGGGCCGTGTTTGGCTCCAGATTCAAGGGAACCAAAACTGATGGGAAATGAGAAACAAGGTGAAAATGCAAAACCCAAGTAAAGCCTGACTTTACCCCAAAGCTAACCAAGTTCAGTCTATGCACACTTACTTGGATCTTCACAACTTGGTAAGTTGTCTTAGTATGTAAAACAGAACTTAAATGAACACTCCACTTTTTTTGAAAATAGGCTTATTTTCCAACTCCCCTAGAGTTAAACAGTTGAGTTTTACCATTTTTGAATCCATTCAGCCGATCTCTAAGGCTGGCGGTAGCACTTTTAGCTTAGCTTAGCATAGATCATTGAATCGGATTAGACCATTAGCATCTCATTCAAAAGTGACCAAAGAGTTTTGATCATTTTCCTATTTAAAGCTTGACTCTTCTGTAGTTACATCATGTACTAAGACCGACGGAAAATAAAAAGTTGTGGTTTTCTAGGCCAATTTGGCTAGGAACTATACTCTCATTCCGGCGTAATAATCAAGGAACTTTGCTGCCGTACCATGGGTGCAGCAGGCGCAATGATATTACGCAGCGCTGCTTGCACAGGGAGCGTGCCTTGCAACCATGGAGACATTTGTGAGAGACGCTGCGTAATATCATTGTGCCTGCTGCACCCATGGTGCGGGATGGTCTTAGTACACGATGTAACTACAGAAGAGTCAAGCTTTAAATAGGAACTCTTGGGTCATTTTTGAGTGAGATGCTAATGGTCTAATCTGATTCAATGATCTATGCTAAGCTAAAAGTGCTACCGCTAGACCCGGAGATCGGCTGAATGGATTCAAAAATGGTAAAACTCAACTGTTTAACTCTCGGGGAGTTGGAAAATGAGCCTATTTTCAAAAAACGTGGAGTGTTCCTTTAAAGTGAATGAAGTATCCTTAGCTACCAAAACCAGTACTAAGCATCTTTAGGGATTGGGATTTTTCCTATTGTACCTTACCTCATTGTGAAGTTTTGGGTCTGTTAAAAGGCTGGAATACACTACACAATTTTTGCCCCAGTTTTCAGGTGATTTACTGTCTGGAAGAGTTGATGCTATTTGCTGAAAGTCAGAGCCAGTCTGCAGATTTGAGTTGACAGATTTCATATAAAATCGCATAGTGTATGATAGTCACAGACTCCGATTTTTCAGCCTTGAGACTATGATTCCATGCAGTCGGAGGATATCAAGCATGTTTGATTTTTTTTTTTTTTTTTTTTTTAGCTGATTTTAGAATACATATTGTTTTCATTTGTCTACAAGGCATCTGTTTCTGTGTGAGTTTGTTGTGATCGGAACAACTTTAAAGTCTGGTAATGTGTGATCCTACGTCGTTTAGTATACGATGGCCAGTTTTTCCTCTGTCGGTAAGTGTATGATGCGCAGTGTTTTAAAAAAGTATTTCAGAATTTAAAAGTCTTGTAGTGTATTCCAGCCATAAATTTGAACCATAAGGTAAAATGACTTACAATGTAGAAAGTCCTCTCTCGTCTTGGGTTCTTGTGGGACTAGGCTCTTTTCTGCAGTCACTAAAGAGACGTAAGATGTGACAGAACAGATTGGTTATTTGGGAATCTGCACAACTTTTTACAAGAGGTTGGACCTGTAGGATTTTGTAAATCCCAAGGGTTCTGTCGAGTACTATGGAGCCCCTAAGGCAAGACCCTCTGGCCCTCGAAGGCCTCTGTCCTGCAGAGTTTAACCCCAACCATAATCAGATACACCTGGCTGTAAATTTCAAGTAATCTTAAAGATTTTGCTTAGGGTTGGAGCTAAACTCTTTTGGATAGTGGCCCTCAAAAGCCAGATTTTCCCACTACTTTCCAAGTGACATGGAGATGGATAAGATATTAGATGAGAGGAAAATTTTTATTTCTATGCTTTTCGTTCTCCTGAGAAAGTTTCACAAAAGCTCACAAAACTTTTGCATTTTCTTGAGAAACTTTGCATGGGGTTTTGTGAGGGAATGCAAAGTTTCTTGGGGGGAATGCATAACATTTTAATGGACAAATTTTGAAATATAAGTTTTCCTCCCATATAATTTTTTTTTCTGTCATCATATCCCTTTATGGTCTTCGGAGGATTCTTTACAGCAGGACTCCTCAAATCTTGCCCTGGAGGGACAATGCTCTGCAGAGTTTAGCTTCAACCCTAATTAAACACACCTGAATAAGCTTATCAAGGTCTTTGGGATCCCTAGAAAATCACAGGCAAGTGAGTTTGATCAGTATTTGAACTAAACTTGAATGACGAAACTTGAAATTCACTATAGCATCTATAAAGACAGCCTCCATGCTTTCAATGTAGAATTAGCCACAGCTAGACAGACCTTCTTCTCAAACCTTATAAACAGTAATTTAAACAACTCTCAAACTCTTTTTGCTACTGTACTAACAAACCCCCAAGTCAGTTTCCCAGTGAAATGCTCTCCGACAGCAAATGCAATGAGTTTGCTTCCTTCTTTTCTGAGAAGATCAATAATATTAGAAAGGTGATTGGCACATCCTCAAGTTATGCAGAGGTCAGACAGATTCAACCACAATTTCAAAATGAAGTTACTATACTATGTCTGTTTTTGAAGCAATTGATGGCAAAATTTTGGAAGAAATAGTACAGCACCTTAAATCGTCAACCTGCTACCTTTACACACTTCTCACATCTTTTTTCAAAAGTGTGCTTAACTGTTTAGAAGCAGATCTCTTATAAGTGGTGAACGCCTCACTTCTTTCTGGGACTTTTCCAAACTCCCTGAAAACTGCAGTTGTTAAGCCCCTCTTGAAAAAAAGCAATCTTGATAACACCATAATGAGCAACTATAGACCAATATCAAATCTTCCTTTTATAGGCAAGATTATTGAAAAGGTTGTTTTTAATCAGCTGAACTGCTACTTAATGTCAAATGGATACCTGGACAATTTTCAATTTCCGACCACATCACAGCACAGAAACAGCGCTCATAAAGATATTAAATGATATTCACTTAAGTTCTGATTCTGGCAAAATATCAGTGCTGGTACTACTAGATCTCAGTGCTGCGTTTGACACTGTCGATCATAACATACTTCTAGAGAGACTGGAATACAGGGTTGGGCTTCCTGGAATGGTGCTCAAATGGTTCAGGTCATACTTAGAAGGGAGAGGTTATTATGTAAGTATAGAAGAGCATAAGTCTAAGTGAACATCCATGACATGCGGAGTCCCACAAGGCACAATTCTTGCACCACTCCTGTTCAGCCTGTATATGCTCCCACTAAGTCAAATAATGAGAAAGAACCAAATTTCCTATCACAGCTATGCAGATGATACCCAGGTTTACCTAGCATTATCACCAAATGACTACAGCCCCATCGACGCCCTCTGCCAATGCATTGATGAAATTAACAGTTGGATGTTCCAGAACTTTCTTCAGTTTAACAAGGAGAAAACTGAAGTCATTGCATTTGGAAACAAAGATGAAGTTCTCAAGGTGAATGCATACCTTGTCTCTAGGGGTCAAAAAACTAAAAATCAAGTCAAGAACCGGTGTTGTGATTCTGGAATCTGACCTTGAACCAATGAGTCATGTCAAAGCAGTGACTAAATCAGCATACTATCATCTCAAAAACATTGCAAGAATTAGAGGTTTTGTTTCCAGTCAAGACTTGGAGAAACTTGTTCATGCCTTTATCACCGGGCAGGGTGGACTACTGTAATGGTCTCCTCACCGGCCTTCCCAAGAAGACCATTAGACAGCTGCAGCTCATCCAGAACGCTGCTGCTAGGATTCTGACTAGAACCAGAAAATCTGAGCATATCACACCAGTCCTCAGGTCCTTACACTGGCTTCCAGTTACATTTAGGATTGATTTTAAAGTACTTTTACTCATTTATAAATCACTCAATGGCCTAGGACCTAAATACATTGCAGATATGCTCACTGAATATAAACCTAACAGACCACTCAGATCATTAGGATCAAGTCGGTTAGAAATATCAAGGGTTCACACAAAACAAGGGGAGTCTGCTTTTAGTCACTATGCCGCCTGCAGTTGGAACCAGCTCCCAGAAGAGATCAGATGTGTTAAAACATTAGCCACATTTAAATCTAGACTCAAAACTCATCTGTTTAGCTGTGCATTTACTGAATGAGCACTGTGCTACGTCCGAACAGACTGCACTGTATTTTATGTATAATCATTTTCTATTCTGTTCTTAACTGTTTTAATGCATTTTAAATCAATTTTTAAATCTTTTTAAAAAATGTTTTAATTAATTTAAAGTTTTCATTGTGTATGAAATGTGCTATATAAATAAACTTGCCTTGCCTTGCCTTGCCTAAACTCTGCCAGGTAGTGGCCCTTCAGGGCCGGATTTGAGGAAGCCTGCTTCACAGGTAGGTACAGATTCCATACAGAACTATTTACGTTCTACTTTCAACCTCAACCCGCTTACCAATGGTATATTAAGTTAGCTAAAGATGCTGAAATCAACCAGTTCCTTTGACAGTGGCAACTTCTGGGAATCTGTGATTAACAGGTTTGTATCAATCCATCAGTAAAACAGTATGTACTTGTTGCTTTTGGATGTTTGGAAATTCTGACCACAAAGGTCTAGTTCAGGTAGGGCATTAGTGTGACAAACGGGTCTTATACTTTAGACTAAAATTCGTTTGAAGGCAACCACTTTTGTGGACCAAATTTGTTCATCACCCATCACTTTTTACCTGCTGAGAATATCCTGGTTGTTTCCAGTCTCCAAATGTCCTTTATATGTGCTGTTAATGAGGTGAGGGACTTGATCACTTCTCCAAAAGAGAACTGTGGATTAGTTGTCAGGCTTTGGAAGTCATTACACTGAGAAGTCGGCCAGCGGGATTGGACCTCCTACAAGATTTGGAGATAATCAGAAGAGGAAAGAAGGGATCTACAACAGATAAAGAATTAGCCATTTGGTTGCCACAAAGTTTATCCAAAGTGTGTTGTAGTAAATGGTTTGCTCTGTGATGGGATCAAATAAGCAATCCACTGATAACAAGCCCTAAGCTTGAGGCACTACAACACCATTAGCTGAAAGACTTTGATGATACCATTTGTTGATCATGAATAATGCAAGGTTATTTCAAGACTATACTAATGCATTTATTCAAACAGCATCTTGGTCTATTTTCAGTTCTGGTGGTGCTTTTACCTGGAGGAAATGAATGTGATCAGCAGTATGTGAAAGCTGCTCCAGTTCGGACTGCTTTCTCTTCGACTTTGAGATTTCCCGTTCCAGACCTTCCAAATGTCCCTGAATCCGGTCCAACTCCGTGGTCATCTGATTTTGGACCAGTGTAATCATCTCTGTTTGGCTTCTCCGTATAAAGCTGAGCAGTTCGGTGAAGATCCTGTCACTTTCTTCCTCTGTGGCTTGAGTTAGGTTCTGTTAGTGGAAATATAGCAAGATGTACTTTTTTGTTCTTGTTCTCGTTCTTGGTTTGGATGTGAATAGAAGTGTGTAACTTTTCTGCACCATTAATAGCACTAAATTGAATGATAGTTTCCAAACTGCACCTCTCCTAATGGCTTAATTATAGCTTATGTGTATTAATCTGGGATATGGTAAAGTGTTTGGAATAATATTTCACTTTTTAATTAGACAAAAACTTACCATGAGTCTACTTGATGCCTTTTGGATTTCCGTCAGCTCAGACTCTCGATCCATAACCATCTGCTTGGACTTTTCCAGCTGCCTCTGAGAATTGGATAACGTCACTCAGTCAAGACCCTGTTTTACTTCCTCAGTCTTTTACATTTAGCATCACTGTTGTGACTGAGAACTACTGCAGTATCACAAGACACTTGATGCATTTATGCCTTGTTCAGACTGTGAGCTCAAATCTGATTTTGTGCATATCCTATTGGAATCCGATCTAGACGACTGACTGTCCACACAGTGTATATAACTGTTCATAGCCGATTTGTGTGTGCAGAAGCACTCTTTCGTTTCATGGAATATGCGTTGGTTTCTGTCGCAATGCCGTTGCATTGTTATGCCTATGCTAAAAACAACAATAACAGCGATACAGTTTGCAAAATAGATGTTGTCTTACGTCATGACAGCGAAAAATGCTACATATCAGATTTTGCTTCCAGCATGATATTAATAAGGTGTGAGGCTTTATTAACATGTACACGTACCCCAGCCCTAAATCTACCCATACAGTATTAAAATACAGTGTTGGTAGCATAATCTGATAGGTAGCATTATTTGTTAGAACACCATCTCCACTGGTTTCAGAACACAAAGAGGTGTGTATACTAGCAGTATATTTTATTTTTTCCGCTTGACTTGCAGTTTGCAACAACACAAGCTTGTTTCTGCAAAGACATTCAGCATATTTTCTACAAAAACATCTGACGTGTTTGTTATATGTGGCGTGAGAATGTGAAAAAGCTATGCTAAATCTGCTCTTACTGGTCAGACTGAAATGGATTTCCAGGAATGTGATTTGAATAGGATTCCAAACCACATTTGAATGTATAGCCTCAAACGGATTTGCAAAAATCGGATTTTGTGTAGTTTGTTGCCATTCAAGCTATCTAAATGTGATCAGATTTCTATCTGATTTCCACAAAAATTGGATTTGGGCGGACAGTCTGAACAAGGCTTAATTGTCATTGCATTTTAGTCATTATATCTTTGTTCGGAAGAGTTTACAAAGTCTTTGTAAGCAACACACCCAGCATAGTTGTGGAACCAAGTCCACAACGGCAATCCCCCTCCAAAGTCCTCTTCATGAACCAAACTGCAATTCCGTATTTGCATACGGATTCTCCCAAATATATATTCCCTTAATCATTGTTTTTAAATGATATTTTTTAATCATTATGAAGTCTGAACCAGACCGCTACTGGCTATTCCCAAATGTATTCACCCAACCAGTTTATTTTGCTGCCTTTCAAACACGATTGTCTCTTATTTTCTTACTTTGGTTTTTGTGATTTTAATCATTAAATCTTTATTCTGAAGAGTTTACAAAGTCTTATTTGAGCAACATCTACTCTGTAGTTGTGGAACCAAGTCCATACCAACAATCCCTCACCAAGATCCCATTTGTAAACAAAACTGCAACTGGTTATTCTCAAACAAATTGACCCACCCAGTTAAAAGTGGCTTGTTTTTTGCATTGCATTTAAACTTGTATTTCATTGGACTCAAACCAACCCTACCCCACCTTTACCTGTTTCTCTGCTCGTTCTGTAGCAGCCGAGACCATGTCATGTTCTTTGTGGTTGGTGTCCAGCATGCAGAGGCAGCAGATACACTGGCGGTCAGTGCGGCAGTAAACCTCCAGGAGCTTATGATGTTGGGGGCACGTCTTTTTGTGGAGTTCTCCAGTGACGTCCACCAGTAAGTGTGCTTTCCCAACGTTCAGTTCATTGTGCAACCTGAGGTGAGTTTCACAGTAAGACGCCAAACACACCAGACATGTCTTGATGGCTTTCTCTTTCCCATCACTGCAAGAGTCGCACTCCACGTCCCCAGCTTGGTCCGTCTGAAGTCCTGTCCTCTCCAGTGCCTCTGCAACAC
>JAFVLL020004102.1:7415-21788 GCA_021397915.2 Tor tambroides | reverse complement strand
GTGCTGAAAGCTGCCACCTCCACCATGCCTGCTTCCATGGCAACACAACGCCCCACAGTCGCCATGGTCACTGCCATCAGCAACCCCCCGAGACCCGGCGCCAATTCCGACTCCCAGAGCACACCAATCAACCTTCAGGTGGCCAGCAAGCTACCCAATCAGGACACAGATGCCGGCACACGGATTGTGTCCAAGAATGTTATTGTCGTGAGTGTGAATCGCTGCTAAAGATTCTTCCTCTTCACTTAATGTCTCCATGTAGCTTAAATATAACAATGTTAAATTGAAGTAGAAATGCCAGTCTGTGTTTTTGCATAGCTTGCTGTAGACTAGTCATAGTCAGACCCACTTGACTTTGATGTGTTTAGAACAGGATGTTTATGTCTCCAGTTAGTATGAAGATTTGAAATGACTTCCTTTCTGACAATGATGTGCTTGGCTGGGGTGTATGGTGACATACTTCTGTGATGTAACCAGATAGAGGATAATTTCCTCTAAATGTTGTGAATTTCTCCATTTCACCGGCTGAGTGCCAAATAAACGGCTGGTTTTGTCACAGGTGCAGGCCACCACCACCTCTGCCCAGCCTATCAAAGTTCCCCAGTTTGTCCCTCCTCCTAGACTGACGCCTCGACCCACCTTTCAGCCACAGGTGCGTCTCTGTTAGACCTGCCCCCTCCCCTTATGTATGTGCAGTTCCACACTGACGCCACCAGAGGGACACACAACCCAGTTTCAGAGGCCTTGTGTCTGTAAAGACATTCTGATTCAAGATATTTTTAAACTTCTCACCTTGAAAGAGTTTTTAACATGGAAACTATTGCTCGAACACAGTCACCCAAACTTCAAGACATCACTGTTCCACACCTAGAGACCCAAATTCTGCCTTTTTCCTCACAGTAAAACTGACGCTCACCTTCTCCTTCCCAGCACTGGCTGTTGCTGTGATACTGTCTGCTCACATGTTTTTTTCTCTTTGCTTTAGGGTGCTTACACACTAGATTTTACGATCTGTTAGAAATGTTACAAGTCTGTTGATATCAGTTAGGGATATTGTGTTCTTAAAAAAAAAAAAGATTAAAAAAAACAAAAAACAAAGGTTTGTGAAAGTGACGCTCAGTCATGCTCAGTCAATAGAACTGTTGCTTTGCACTCTGACCTAGGCATCTGTTGACCAATGAAAATTCAGTCCACTGTAGTACTGCTCTATTTTAAACTGGCCTGCTTCTGTCTATATTCTCTAAAAGCATTCCTGTCTGTCAAATGCTCCATCACAGCTTTATCTAGTGTGTAAGCTCCCTTAAGCACCGTGTCTATACTAGAAGTGACCCATAAGTCCCACTCACTGCATGACCCCTTCAATAACAGTTGTTTCAACATTTGGGGGAATAAAAAAAAATTGAACTGTATGTTCGTTACTTATGTCTGGTGTAGACACGGTGTTTCAGAGTAAGACAGCGTGTTGCTCTTTGGTCTTTTGTAACAATGCTGTTGCTTCAGTTGCAGCTTTTATTTCTGCTTTTGTTCTTTGATATTGCTTTGGCTGACCCTGTCATTAACCCCCCACCCCTTTAAAGACTGACAGTGTATATCACTTTTTACCTCAAAAAGCTATGTTATGCTAAAGCAAGCTCAGATGTATCCACTTGAACCCGACATTTACTTACTTTTATATCGTTCCAAACTTGTTTGACTTAGGGTGTGTTCACACTTGTCATGTTTGGTTCGATTAAAATGAACTCTGGTGCGATTGTGGGGAAGTCGTGGCCTAATGGTTAGAGAGTCGGACTCGTAATCCAAAGGAACCCCCACCGCCACAGCATAAATGGCTGCCCACTGCTCCAGGTGTGTGTTCACGGTGTGTGTGTGTTCACTGCTGTGTGTTCACTTTGGATGGGTTAAATGCAGAGCACAAATTCCAAGTATGGGTCACCATACTTGGCCGTATGTCACGTCACTTTCACTTTTCATTGCTCTGTTAGTGCGGTTCATTTGAGTAAGTGTGAACGCTGCCATCCGAACCCTGGTGCGCACCAAACAAGTGGACCGAGACCGCTAAGAAGATGGGTCTCGGTCTGCTTCCAAATGAACTGTGGTGCGGTTCGAATGAAATATGAAAGCAACACGGATCAAATACTTCTAAACAAACCAAAAACTGTATGTAATGACAAGATGCAACGCTATGCGACATGATTTGATGACAAGGAACGAGCGGTTTATCCAAAACAAAATGAGCAGAGGGCAAACGTGGAGCAACGACTAGGTAAAATGCCTTTTATAAGCTCTTTGTGAGTTTGCAGGTCGTAAAAATGAAATCATATGTACACGCAACAATGAGGGCGCTTAGTGCAACAGATGGCATTAGGTGTATTCGACTTAAAGTGGCACTGAGCAGACCAATCAGTGAATGGGTACTTTGATGTCATACATTGATCGGTCTGTGCAGCGCTGCTTTAAGTTGAACACACATATTGTTTGGGGTGTTCGGTAAGTTCCATCACGAAATGCGTCATTCAACCTTTAGGTTCGGTATTTTTAGTCCAAATGAACCAAGAGAACCAAACTACAAGTGTGAATGCACCCTGACTGTCTTATGTGGGCAACTCTGGCCCTCAAAGTCCACTGTCCTTCAGAGCTTAGGTCCAACCCCAATCAAACATCTGAACAACTAATCAAGGTCTTTAGGATTACTAGAAAGTTATAGGCAGGTGAGTTTGATCAGGGTTGGAGCTAAACTGGTGGACGTTGTAGGCCAGAGTTGCCCACTCCTGCTCCTGGTTTGTTTTGATGTTCCTAAATTGAGCTCTGCACACATTTTCATCCACTTTTAAACTAGTCACTGCGAGTGAACCAGAGCTCAGTGTTGGCATTACTTGTGGCTGAGGTTGCCTCTTAACACAAAACAGCATGGATGTTAGGGGCATGGCACCAGAGTGGCTTTCATGATCGACTGGTTTGGCAAGCCTCTGTCTGCTTTCTCACCCAACCCCGTTCCACCATGGCACAGGTTCGACCAAAACCCCCCATGCCCATCAATGTGCCCATCGCTCCAGCTCCTCCTCCTCCCATGGTGGCGGCTCCTCTAATCCAGCGACCCCTGATGCTCACCACCAAGCTGACGTCATCTTTGCCTGCCTCTGCTGGGCCCATTCACCAGGTGCACATCGTGAACGGACAGCAGTGCACCACCATTGACAAGACCACGACTGCAGTCACGAGTGGCACCACGCAAGTCACTGGCATTGTCATCAGTCCTGCTCAGACACTTCAGATCAGCAACCTTAACTCAGACTTGAAGGTGAGCGCACCCATTTGTATTAGCTTGATTGTTTGCTCCAGACATGCAAGTCTTTTTTTATCTGACAGGATAGGTTTAACTTTTGTTCTTGCACTAAGAATCAAACAGCTTGACTGAATTGCTTCTCTTGTTTCTTGTTCTCTGCATCAGACTGTGAAACCACAGGGAGGACCAGAACAGGTGTTCACGAGTACACCATCCTCTCCTCCTCTTCCTCCTCCTCCAGCTAAGGTCAAACGAGAGGAGAGCCCACAGGTACTGGTACCTACAGAGTTAACAAAATTATCATGTCTGACAAATTTTGGCCGAAGCCTAAATAATAAACTAATGCATTTTCTTCCTTCAGAAACTAGCCTTTATGGTGTCTCTCGGTTTGGTTACACATGACCATCTTGAAGGTAAGTCCCCACTGGTGTCAGTGCTGCACTGTGGATTTCCATTAAATTAAAGTTACAAGGACAGGATGTTTTTTTAACCAGATGTGCATGGGATGTCATTTCTCTCCAGAGATCCAGAGTAGAAGACAAGAACGTAAGAGGAGAACAACAGCCAACCCAGTGTACAGTGGAGCAGTGTTTGAACCTGAGGTACAAGCAAATGTTCTGTAGTTCCCTCCTCCATCTGGTCTGATTTTGAGAGCTTAGATTGTACTTCCAACTTGGCTCTAACATTCCGATTTCTCTCATATATCCCAGAGGAAAAAGAGTGCTGTCACTTACTTGAACACTCCACTGCATCAAGGCACCAGGAAGAGAGGTCTGTACCTGCTTGTCTTAGTTGCTTAAGTTGATGTATTGTAGCCCTGCTGCTTCTATGTACCACCTAACAGACACCTAATAGACACCTCTCTGCTTTCTCTTGCAATTCTGCTTTGTGTCTTTGCTAGGGCTTGATTTCTCTGCAGACCTACAGCATTTAAAAAATGTGGCCTATAAAAGTGGTAGTTGAGGAACCTCTTCCCTAGTTTGTATAGTTTCCAGAGATGGAGAATTTGGCTTGTTCTGGACTTGTTAACATTTGATTTGAGACTCCAAAATGTCAGTAGGCTTACAGGGAGAAATATGTCCTCTCAGTGTTGCTTCACTTCAGATTTGAGTCTCTTGTGTGCTCTTTGCTCTCTTTATTTCTTTTAGAATATCTTGTTATTTTCTTGTGATTTCTAGAGCTGTGCTTCAACATAATGGATTTAGCTCGATTTGACCTTGAAAATCTTGACTTGGTTTTCAGCCCAAAAGCCTTGATGTTTGACTTGAGCTTGGCCTTAAAAGACTTTATATGAACTCAACCTCAAAGACTTGAGTGTTGACTTGAGCTTGACCTCAAAAGAACTGATATGAATTCTACCTCAAAGATTTGAGCATTGACTTGGGCTTGGTGTTGAAAGTTCTTGACTTGGACTCTACTCATAGACTTGAGCGCTGGCGTGAGTTGGTTGAGTTAGGAGTTTAAGTAAGAGTTTGTCTGTCGGTTCTCTGTTCGGTTACCTTTTAGATGTTATGTTTATCTTGTTTTGCTTATTTTAGAGTGCACGATAAATTGCTTGTTCCTGTAGTAAGCCACCTGCAGAGAAATGTATTGAGATTTGAGATTAGATTTCAGCTTAGGGCTGGGCAATATATCGAACATGATGATCATGCGCATCTCGTCTGTAAATCCGGTTCCGTGATTAGCGGTAAATCTCCATCACCTGCTTTCAAATGGAGTGGCATTTAATACACAGAGCCGTAGTTTACTGACAAGCTACGCAATATCGCATTCATTATCGCAGATGAATTGCCTTCGATGATGAATGCGATATTGTGTAGCTTGTCAGTGATGGAGATTTACCGCTAATCATGGAACCAGCTTTACTGACGAGATGCACATTACAATCGTATGCAGTATATCGCCCAGCCCTATTTCAGCTTAGACTTTCTCTTTCGTTCTTTCTTTCGGTCATTGCTTTTCAAATTCCCTGCATGCTGCTGTGGTCGTCTGTTGCACTAACTGCTTTTTGTGACCCTCCCTTCCATTTCTCCTTCGCTCTCTCCCTCCTTTCCTTTGTTTCCATGCTAGCCAATGAGGATCCCCTCTCTAAGGTATGTTGCAACCAGAAAATGCCATTATTTTATTTCATCTTTGTGTTTTTTTTCTTTCTTTTCCCCTTTTCCTCCTCCTCCATTTTTCTGTTCCTTTTGGTTTTGTTTGGTTTTTTTGGGTTTGTTTTTCTTTTCTTGTCTGTCTCATTTCACTCAGGTCGCCCTCCCAAATACAGCACCACCACCACCACCATCAGCAGCACAGCGGTGCCGGAGCTGGGCTGCAACCCCCTGCTCTCCCCCACCAGCAGCCTTCCCGCCTCCCCAGCCCCTGAGCGGCCTGACATGGGGGGCTTTCCCCTCTCTGTCCACCCTCATTCTGTCCCCCAGCCCAGCCCCAGCTCCGGGGATGTAAGTAGCCACCTGCCAAGTCTGGGCGACCATGTTGTTGAAAGCCCCCACTATTATTATTGTTCTAGTAGAGTTCTCTACATCACAGGCTGCCCCCTCCCCAAACCCTTCACTGCATTCATCCTGTACACCTCAAAATGTACAGGAGCAAGGTAACTCCTGTTAGAGTCCAGCATCCACCCTGGAAAGAGAAAGACTGACCTACCAGCACTGTCATTCATGTGTTTATTTGTTGTATTTGTTGAAATGGAGCCAGCAGTCTTACAAAGTGAACAGTCTTTCTCTACTTCCCACACAAATATCAGGCCTGAAGTAATTATAGTATAGTATTTTTAAAAATCCTTACACCCCATCTTAGCATTTAAGTCAAAATACCCATTGCTTATGATGACATGATACATTTTCAAAAGTGATTAATTTCTAATAATCCCAATTATAGTAATAATAATAATAAAACTTTCCAAATATAAATAAATAAATATCCAGTGCCCTGACTGAGTGAACAGTCCAGTCACCAGTGAGCCACTAGACAAATACCTCCAATCCGCAGTCAGTTCCTCTCCTCCCCGCCTTTCCTGCTGTCATTTGATTGGTCCAGGAAAAGAAGGGGGTGGTGGTACTGACACCTGCCGTTCTTCCCGACAGGGAGACATCCATGAGGATTTCTGCACTGTGTGCAGACGCAGTGGACAGTTGCTCATGTGTGACACATGTTCGCGCGTCTACCACCTCGACTGCTTGGACCCACCCCTCAAAAACATTCCCAAAGGCATGTGGATCTGTCCTAAATGTCAAGACCAGGTAAATAATAGCAGCACAACGAGCCCTTGGCCACTCCTCTCCCAGGCCAATCAGTGATGTCTCCTTTTAACTGGAATTCAGATCTTTAAAACACACATACTTTTACAGAATTAGAAATGGGAGACAGACTGAGAGATCAAACTCCCCTTTCCCTGCCAAAAATGAAGTGTACAGTTTTCTCCCCTTAAACAAAATGAGTTTCTTCAGGCATTAATTAAGGCTGCTTCGTCCTTTGTAAGCTCTCACATGGTTCGGTATTGATTGTGCCTTTTTCCACCCATCATGTAAGTGTAAGACAGCATCAAGCACTCCCATTGAAGTTCTGTTGTTCATCACTGTTGCCATATACAATTGATCTCAGTTTCTTTCATGGTTTTCCAGAGGTCAAGTGAGCATAGCACTGGTCTGTTATTGAGAGAATTTCTTTTACAGATTCTGAAGAAGGAAGAGGCCATTCCATGGCCAGGAACCCTAGCAATCGTCCATTCCTACATAGCTTACAAAGAAGGTAGAGATATTTTGATTGTAGAAATGTGTACTCTAATTTTACATTTTAAGTGTAAAAAAGTAAGTTCATAACCAAATGCATACATGTGTGTTATAGTGCATTAAATTTATGAGTGTTTTGTTCCTGTCCAACAGCAAAAGAAGAAGAAAAGCAGAAGTTAATGAAATGGAGTTCCGAACTAAAGCTGGAACGAGAGCAACTAGAACAGAGAGTGAAACAGCTCAGCAACTCTATAACAGTGCGTTATTTATTTATTTTTCTCTTTAACTGGAGCTTTTCTGGATACAAGATTAATTATACAATTGTTCTACGTCTCTGTGAAGGGATATTTGCCTCAGAAAACCAATTTTAAGACGAACATTCAGCTTTGTTTTCTCGTTTTACCTCAGCAAATATTCAGTACAGCTTGTTACATGGTATACCGTAGTTCTTCTAAGATTTTATTTTATAATAAATTGTTTGATATATAATGCTGTATTCCTTTTCTTCAACAGAAATGCATGGAGACCAAGAACAGCATACTTGCCCGTCAGAAGGAGATGCAGGCCTCTCTGGACAAGGTAAAACACCTGGTCTGCCTCATCCAGAGCTTTAACTTGTCTCTGCCCATGGAGACGGACATCCTACAGGATTCCAATCAGGACTGCACAGAGTCAGGGAGCATCAAAGACTCAAAGGACGTTACACAAGTGTGTGTGCAGGAGAATCCCACCGAGCCTAGTGTGCAAGTACCAGCCGCTGTAGCAGTTCCTGAAGTGAAGGCAGAGCCAGAGGTGGGAGAAATGGCAGAGCCAGCAGCCGCAGTCACACCTGAGGCAGCGTCAGGTGAATCGGGAGTTAATGTCCCAGAAGTGCCCAAAACCACAGTTGGCGAGGAGATGATGGATACAGCGAAAACGCCAGAGCCTGCGGAATTGCCTCAGGCCAGGGACGTAAAAACTAATGGAGGAACGGACTGTGTTTGTACCGGCTTGAACCCGGAAGAAGAGGAGGGTGCTGTCGATGCCACAGAATCTGTGGGCTCCGAGAACATCCCTCCCAGTGACAGCAGTTGTGTAGAGGATGCTGGGAAGATGGAAGTGGAGCTGCAGGAAGATGGAAGTCATGGCGTGAACACCAACAACGGCAAAACCTCAGAACCTTCTCAGCAGGCTTTGCCAGCCCCTCTAAGCAGCGTGGACAACCCCAAATAGTTCTCAGCCTCACACTAAACACATTTACATCACCAAAACATTTAAACAGATTTCCTATTGCACCTTGGACTGGTGCACAAAGTTGCCAATCTATACGTATATATATTATACATATATATATTATCTATATCCAAATAAATGTTGTCGTTTTTTTATTTTCTTTCTTTTCTTTTAGTTTTTTTAAAATGGTAAAACTGTGTCAACAGTACTTCTACATCCAAGGCAAACTAGTCTTGGTTCTTGTAGACCAATAGAGCCCGAACTTGTGAGTGAAAAGGGTGACTTACGAAAGAGTGTCATGCCAATTATTAGATTATTAAAAAAAGAAAAATAGTAGTTTAATAATATTAATAATAATTATTATAATAATAATGATGGTGATAAAGATGATGGATGATTTATCAGATCAGACCAGTGTGTGCCTCCAACATGGGGTTTGTTTCATAGGTTGTCTTAGTTGTCTTCTCCTCGGGAGGAGAAAGACAGGGCAGACGTGTCCAAAGACTGCATGACTATGCCCACACCCTGTGCACCTCCAGCCAGGCCTGAGTGGACCGGCAATACCAAAAGCTTCTCTTTCCAAACATAAAATAAAAAAATCAATGCATCAGTATTCGCCAGTGACGAGGCAGAGGTTTAGAATCTTGTTGTTGGCGTGGGTTAGACTAAATCAGGACTGCCTATAGCAACCCCTCTAATTTCTTTCCTCCACTCTACATCTTGTCCGCATTTCCCAGTTAGCTGTAGAAGTGTCCTGTCTCCAAGTCATCTCAGGCTAATCAGTGGTAGAGCGCATGGCAAAGCCTCTCAAGATCTTTGACAAAGGGCTGGAAGAGAAAGCTACACCAGAAGTCACATCTCGGTAACTGCAACAAATCATGCGTGGTAGATTAGTCTGAAAAGCGGTGTTGGTTCTGTGTATTGAATGAGTCTTGTTCTAAAGTCAGTATGTGTGTGTATTTGATGCTGTTTGTGGATTTTATTAATTTAGTTTTTTGTTTGTTTTTTTGTAAGAAAATATATTCAGGTCTTCCTAGTCTTCATTGAAAAATAAGTGCTTTTCTGTTTCATGAAACAGTCGTTTGTTATCAATGGTGTTTAAAAATGGCATGAATTGTGCAAGCAGCTTTCTCAATTTCAGAGATGCACATTGCATAATGAGTGTCTGTTTTTATTTGAATTCCAAACTGCCAAATGCTTTAGGTTTTTTTTTTAATCGAAAATAATGGTAATATCCTCTTACTGTGTGTTTAGTCTAAAATATAATGGACTAGTCCCATCCCCGTTTTTCCAAAACTTATTTTTCTTGAAAAACAATAATGACTAAGTCATAATTTGCTGTCTTAAACTTGAGGGTTTGATGTATGAGCCAAATCGAGTAATAAGGAAATGACAGAAAACCCTTAATTAAAGCACAAGCTTTATTGCAGATAACTTAAGCAAACGCACTAAGAACCTCTTTAGAGACTTTCTGAGCAAAATTTTCAAAAAGCGCTTAAATCTTATCTGTTGGTTTTTACGCTTGCCAACATCCTGTAAGCCAGTTGCTTACGTACAAAGAGAGAAGCACTGTTTATGACAGTCTTCTGCTGGCTTTTCGTTGTGTTGCATAGTATCTTAACCTGTCCCAGGTAACGTCTTAAGTCTTAAAAGTCTTAAAAGTAATGCACGGCTGGCACCTTTTGTTATGTTAATGTCAGGCCATTCCAAAAAGCATATCCCTTTTAGCTTTGTGAAGATAGCCACTCAGGCTAGGATTGAACGCATATCAAATTCCACGTATCTGTTTAGGGCATCTTTGTAAGTGCTTATTTTGACTATATGTATACAGTAGTGCATATTTATTTGGGATTTTAAAAGAACGATGCATAGCTCTTTCTGGCTGTTTAAACATGAGAGAGAACCTACCACAATATGGATTCTGTATTTGGGATGATGTTTACTATTTTGTTTGTTAGTTTGTTTTAAATGATGGATTTATCTTGATACTTCATGGCTTTAAAACCCAATTTGTGATTCTTAGTGGATGGGGTCTTGGTTATATCAACAATGTGCTGCAATTTCTCACAATCTACTGTGAAAATTCACATACTTATCCTTAATACATTCCCATAATGCCCTGTTACCCTTTGAGCCTAGACTGGGTAATAACAGATAAACATTCATATCATGGCGTCCATTATTGTGGCATAACATACCGACATGAATATTTAAGGCCTTCCAGAAGTCACCATTGTAAGTCTAGAGAATATTTAAAGAAAACTACTTTTATTCCTTCCTGTACAGGTGCCCAGAGTGCCTTCAACCTTTTACATACTGAATTTAATCTCATAAACTGGTCATATTTCCCTCTCTCTGTAAAACGTCACTGGGTTAACTTTGATTAGAAGCACATTTGTTGTAATTTCATTTGGTTAAAGTGAAATGGTTGTAGTGATGTGCTTGTGTTGGTGTAGTCCTGTCTGGCTTTACTCTTAATCTAGTTATCTGCTGTGAAGTAAAAGAGCCCCTCTAGAGTAGGCTATATTTTAAGGAGTTAAGGAGTTACCTTGAGCTTTTTAATACTCTGAACAAAAGTATAAGTGATTGCACAAAATTGGTCTGGAAAAAAAGAGTTGTTCCTTATAATGTGTTTTAAATTAATTCATTGGTTTATCGGAGCACTCTGTGCCACCAAAATATTAAGTGTGTGAAACTTGTGACAAAAAATGTGTTTTTTGGATTGACATTCATTGGAAAAAAGTTCTGGAAGTTTAGGAAGTCATGGTTTCCTGTCTTTATGCACTTTTTATAGGAATGTCCTAAGTATTACTTTTTTTTTTTTTTTTTCCCAAAAATACTTAAGTGTCTGTTCGTTTTAAGTTCTTTTGTAGTGTGTGATTCAGGAGATTTTTTTTTTCTCGTGTATCACATAACAGGACTGTTCAGGCCAGTGACTACTACTTAATGTCATACATAACACTCTGCTCTTAAAACGACTTGCACCCTTTCTTATTCGCATCATGTCCTTCATCTCTCCTTCAGTCACTGAGTTAGAGTACTGGACTTGTACCTGAATCAGGTATTTAGATTTCAGCCTTGACTATTAGCAAGGCTGAACGGATCAAAGAAAACCTGCAATCTGATTGGATAGACTCAAACCCCCAGAACACCAACCTGTCCAATCAGTTCGACAAAAAGCATGCCTTCTTATGCAAATTTTTTATAAGTTTTGTCAAAAAATTTTAATATGCATTTAGTTTTGAGTTTATTTTGTAAAGATTTTTATGTGAACTTTGTGTCACTTTCCTTTTTACATGTCTGGCGACGATGATGCCAAAACGAAACAGTATACATATGTACATCTCATAAATACACTTGCATTTTTTTTTGTTGTTGTTTAAATTATGAACAATATACACTTTCACAGTGGCATCTGTAGAAAATAGTTAATTCATGTACAGTTACAGATGGGAATTATTTGCTGGCCACAATTCTGGGTTTTCTGGAACGTGGAAATGTGGCGTTTCGGCTGTGTATGAATCTCATGGACCGTTACTTTCATTCAAGTCTGCCTTTGCTAGCACACCATGCTGAATGTTATTGTTATCTTGGGGCGCGGGGTGGGGGTGGGGGGTACCAGTGGTTGTGAGAAGATATTTATGGTCTTACATGGCTTATCTTGCAGAGTGCATGTAATTTGTTGTGGGCGGGGCCTTTAGAAGTAAGGGGAGGGAACTTCTGAAAGCCACGCATTCAAGTTCTTAAGTCAGTATACCCAAAGAGACTGCAAACATTTTGCTGTTAGGAAGCCTTTTTTATATGCATTCGAGATACATATCATTGAAAGTTTTTTTTTTTTTTTTTTTTTTTCCCCGTCACGATTGATTTCTGCTCTAGCTTACGGCTCCGACGTGTGGGAAACGCTTTCTGCCAGCTTTCTAAGTTGTCTGTATGGCTTTGCAATTTTGGTTTTAGAACTTTTAAAAGGCGAAAGGTTGCGGTGTACATTTTATGCATAAAATCTAAACATTTTCACACCCATTCCAGCTGTTCATCCTGTCACCTTGATCTTAATAGTGTGTAGATCATCCATATTCTTTATGGTGCGTTATAATTCCACAGTGACAATGAAGTCATTGTAGTTTTAATGTAGTTTCTGTTCACTTTTCATACTATTTACTCAGTCATGATTGTGGCCTTCTCGTACTGTTGATGCATTTCATTTCTGTAGTCGTGACTTTCCTGGTGTTGTGCACTGTGTGTGAGCGAGTGTGTTCGTTTGAGCAGGTGTGTGTGTGAGCGTTACCTCATCTACAGTCAACTGTCCAATTGGAAAACATTTTTGTTTACGCGTGCAAAAAAGAAAAATTACAAAAAAAAAATCTTCCACTTGATGAGAAACACAAAACAGGATACATTGTAGCGACGAGTTATTTAAAAAAAAAAAAAAAAAGAAAAAGTTCACCTGGTGTGCTGAACTAAGTGTAAATGGTTTATTACACAATATGAATATTTGTAAAATTGTTTGTATTTTTTCATAATGATTTTAAAAAGGAGTGTGTTTATTTTTTGACTTTTTTCTGTTACAGAGTTCTCTCTCTCTCTCTCTCTCTCTCTCTCTCTCTCTCTCTCTCTCTCTCTCTCTGGTCTTTTTTCTCCTCGTTTGTTCGCCTGACATTGTGAGTGTGTCAGTTGGTTCTTACCTCTCCTGTATTGAGCCTGTGATGAGTCCTTTGTATGCAGTGTTTTGAAAATACTGTAGGGAACATGGGAAGAAATTGATATTAGGAGCATTTGATCAATTTGTATTTATTTATTTTATCATTTTGTTAATAAATTGACAAAGAATATTTGCCTCCCGTTTGTCTTGAATTCAACTTGGCTTTATAGAATGACCAAATAACTTGTGAAACTGATTTTAAGTTAGTGTCAAGCCAAAAGAGAGATTTGAAGTGTTGGGGTGGATGTTGAGCACAAGTGCAGGTGAATTATGTGCTCTCAGGGGCTTCCAAAGCCTTAGGTTGTGTTTAAGGACTACATACTACTGTAATTCCTGTACAACTTGTTAATTTTTTAAAATACAGCAGCTTCACAAGATATTGACCAAAGATACTATTTTACTTATAAATTGAAAATGTGCTGTGGTACTAACCTGTAAGACATTCCTGAAGCAATCCATGGCAAATTTAAGACATCATAAAAAATCTATTAAAATGACTGTAATTTCAATAGTAAAGTAAAATTACAGAGTTGTTAAAGATAGTGCTAAAGCACCATTCAACGTCTTTTTGTCATTATAGCGGTGTGCATACGGTGATATTTCACTCTTCTATATTTGCAATGATTAAGTAGCCTATTTTGCTGTCAAAAGCTCCATTTTGTTGTTATGGACAGCGTTGGCATAGAAACGGAAATTTATGGATAGCTCATAACAGAATACCCTAGTCGTAATTACGGTAATTCCGATAAGATTCAGTCAATGGGAGCTTTTCAAACTGTAATCTTAAAATATAACACAACCTAAAAAGCAAAAATACACTGTACGTCTATAGGCTAAAATTATCAACAAAAAGTTTGAATGGAGTCTTTACATTAAGTGGTTGAAAAACTTAATGGTAGAGAACTGTGAAGTGAAAGATTAAACTTTAATTATTACAATTTTCATTATTTAAAAAAAAAAAAATAAGTTAAAACTTGGCACACAACCGCTGCGTAACGTTTCAGGAGGCGCGTTCCAAAAGCGAACGCACACGAAACGCGCCAACCGCTGCCTCATACAACTTCACTCACAATCTAACGTTAACTTTCCCTTTCCTGAAATTTCGTGCCCGGTCTGCACAAACGCCGCTTTCTTCCGTTTTCCATGTCATTTCCTGTAATAAAAAGATGGTGGTCATAGCAGAGAGAAGCAGCTGACTGTGGTACAAACATTTGGAGATGATAAACTTTGCATCGCCCGGGACTAGTGAAATTCCCCCGCGCCGTTGCGTCACCGCCGCGTTTCTCGGAGCGGCCGAAGGCGAGGCGCGCCACGGCTGAAGAAGACCACCAAAGACCCCGCGACGCACTGCGTATATTCTATAGACGGTGAGTTACACTCACTAGCCAATGTGGCCAATGAAAATGGCTTCCGAAAGCGTTAGGCAAATTGCCAGTTGCCTT
>JAFVLL020004101.1:0-31635 GCA_021397915.2 Tor tambroides | reverse complement strand
TTTGGCTTCCAAAAAGGACTAAGACGGCAATACCGATTCCAGGGACTCTGCAAGGGTCCTCTCTTCAGCGATTAGTCGTCTCAGATTGAATGGGGCTGTGTGGGCAGTTGTATGTGTGTGAGGTTTGGACCGCTGGGAGATTTGTCTTGGATGAAATTTAAATTAAATGAGGCATTTTAATGACTTTGTTAGCAAAACTCTGCAAAGCCATCTGGCAAAGGGCACCAGGCCCTGGAGGCAGTACTGAGGAGGCTTGTCCCACTGCCTCAGCGGAGATTCAGAGAAACGTCTAGACGCACTAAAATCACTGTACTTGTGCGCTACAGAAAACTTGTAAAGTCTCAGGAACTGGCTTATGATCACACTCAGCGTGGCACATACTGTACGTGAGTTAATGCTGTTGTAGATTTGTTTTCATGTGCTCAGCCAATCTTTTTTGGCTCTTTCATCATTGTCATTGACTGGAAGACAGGAAGCGATGATGAGAAGCGGTGGAAATGCGTTCAAGAGCTCGCATTGCCTGCAGCTCAGTGTTTCGGAGCCTGTGAGCCATTTGGTGACACACATAATTGGGAAAATTAAATTCAGATACATGCAGAAAGGAATGATTATAGTAGTTGTGTCAGGGAAGGGTTGTTAACCTCGTGGGTTACTAGTCTGATGTAGCAGGGAAGTTTATGGATGGCCAGGTGGGGCCCTGAAGGTCTTCAGCTGGAAGAGAAAGCCTATGACCTGTGAAAACAGCAGGAGGGTGGATGCTGGTGTCGTGATCATGGATAACCTTGACTTTTGACTTTAGCCACCAAGAGTGCTGAGAGCAAGTCTAATTTTTCCAGCTTCTGCATAACCCAAGTCTGGCCAAAGTGCTCAGAATTGAACCTGTTGCATTTAGCTCTGTCTCTTCCAGGGATATTATAACTTCGGAAATGTTGCTAGTTTGTTTTGTTTTTAATTTTGTGTTTTGAATATCAGTTAGAATTTTATTTTGTTTATATTGGAATTGTTTATTTTGTTTATATTTTTAAAAATTACCAATTTTGGTTTCATTTGTATTATTTGTAGCTTTAATTTTAATTTTTGTCTCTTACAATTTTGTCTCATATGATGCCACATATGACAATTCATCAAAGTGAGCTGTGATCAGAATTTAGGTCAATCAGACTGCCTCTTTTTTCCTCTATTATTTTATTATTTTATTTTATTTTATTTTATTTTTTATTTTTGTCAGAATATACCTTATATACTTGAAAGTCAGGCTTCGAGATTAATTAAATATGACCTGGCATTGTTTGGGGAAAAAAATTACAATTAAAATGTAATTTAAAATTAAAATTAAAATTAAATAAATAATTTTATATTTAAATAAATTTTTTACTTATTGTAGTTTGTATTTTAATGTTCATTTTATAGTTTTTATTTAGTTTTTATTATATAGAAAATATTTTTCTCTATTAGTTTTTGCCTTCATCTTTTTATTCACTCTAACACCCTTCTAAATTTAAAAGTCATTGCACACACACCTCTCAATAAACCTGTTCTTTGATCTCACGCTTGTGTTTCCCTGAATAAAAACACAAGCATATGCCATTCACCCTAATGCACACACACACACATGCTCACGTATTCCCTCTGCCCTTTCATTATGCACACACACAAACACTCCTCCCACCTCTGTCATTATTTATCCACACAAACACACCATATTCCCCTCAGGTTCATTATTCAAATACAATAGCGGCCTTCTGCAGCTCGATTGCAGGTGAGCAAGTCCGTTCCCTCAGCGCTCGCAGCTCAATTCCCTGAGCGGTGTAATCACTGGCCCTTGCTCCCACCTCTGTATATGTCTGGCCCCGCAGCTATGATTAACTTAATTCCCATATTCGCTCACCGTGAGAAAGCTTATATAAAAGCTCACGCTCGTAGCGGTCAAAGTCAACGAGAAGCACCCACAGCATGACCAGATGGAACCGCTATAAAATGCAGTCCGAGGTGGGCCGCGCTTTCACGAACGTGGCGGCTTTAGGGACACTTGTTGTAGCGTTCCTGCGGTCTGTCCCGGAAAGCAGAATATGTAGGAGCTAATGGGGTCTAAGGAAGGTGGAAATGTGGCCTGAGGGGCTGCAGCCGGCGTGAGGGGCCCTGATTTATGATCCAGCACATAAAATGCTCAGTAATGCCATGCCACAGCTGAACTCAATTTCAGCCCGGGCTCGGGTGTTAACAAGGGTAGACAAGCTATTTAGCAGAGGTTTAACACCACCACAGGCTGTTGTTCTTACAGTAATCCGCATAGGCCATTTCAGAGTATCCCAGCGCACCTGGTCGAGATTGTCACGGGGCGCATAAGTTCGAACGGGGGCAAAGTGTTAAAGTCATCGACTCAAACGAATCGACTCGACTTCCTCCTTAACCCCAAACCCCCCTGGCCAGCCCATGTGTAGGCCCTGGAGGGAACCATATCTTTAACTCTGGAAAGGATGCTGATGTTTATTTAAATACGGCCTCATCAGTGGGCCTTAATAAATCAACCTGCCTTCATGATGTCATAATCAGTGAGATCATCCTCTATAAAGGTGAAATTCACCATCTATGGAACATTCCACAGGCTGAAGCACAGGGGGGCTTGACTTATGGCCCTCGGGAGCCACACACACTGATCAAACCGGATAATGGGGAAAAATAAACCACCGCAGTCAGATGTCATATTAACCAGCCGCCATGGATGGAAGGGCACAGGCTGTGTGGGCAAGGCCATTTTTGGCTGTGCATGACCTCATTGTGCCAACGTATTCCCAGTAGCCACAACAAAGCGTTCTTAGTTTCGTGATTAGTTTATAGTCCAACGATTTCCACTTTCCCGACGCACGAAACGAAGAGTTTTCATCGGTTGTTTTTCAACTCTAAATGACCATTTATTTTTCTCTGAATGATTAGAGCTCAATTTCTTGCTCATCAGGCCTGTAATGGAAGGAGGACGAGAGGAACTGGGCCTCAACGTCTGAGGCTCTGGCTGAAGCTCAAGATTCACAAGGGAAATAATCATTGCACGGCCTTATATTTGAGCAGTGCTAAAGGGCCCAAGGTTTCATGTGTAATTTCTTACGGTTTATACATTTAGCAGCTGGAAGGCTCATGGGTAGGATCTAACCATCCTTTAGACTTCACATTCTTGGCTCGCGGAGAGACAGAAACCGAAGCCCGCCGGTTATTGTTGGAATGTGTAGCATTGAAAAGCGATAGCGCTGGCCCTTGAGTGACGCTTAGAAAACAAACAATTACCAATGAGCGACGGATGATAGCGTATCTCCAGGACTGGAAAGACAAGAGCTAACAGCCGGTAAAAGAGGAAGCTGGGCTGGCAGCGCAGGAAATGTTGTGTTTATGCAGAAGGTGTTTTAGCTAAATTAGGGGGTAGTTACAGCAGACTCTTCAGGATAGCAGTTACAGCACAGGGAATATGGGCAGCACAGTAATTGTCACTGATACGGTACCCTCAAAGATGCACTTCTGTGCATTATCTACCCCTAAAAGGTGTAATTTAGTACATTTTGGGTACTAATATGCACCCTTCAGGGGTACAAAGTTGTGCCTATGAGGGAAAAGCCCCAGTAAAACCTTTGTTGTACCTTTGTTTCGTTTGTTAATCAAACTGCTGCTTTTCTAACTATGTGGTTATTTTTGACAGAATATTTACATTTACATTTAGCCATTTAGTAGATGCTTTTATCCAAAGAGACTTACAAATAAGGACAATAGAAGCAATCAAAACCAACAAAAAAGCAATAATATGTAAATGCTGTGACAAGTCTCGGTTAGTCTAACGCAGTACACACAGCAATGGTTTTTTGTTTGTTTGATTGTTTTTTTCTTATAGTAAACAAAAAGAAAACAAGTAGATAGAACAGAAAAAAATAGGGAACGCTAGTGTTAGAGGGTCATTTTTTATAATAATAAAAACAACCAAGTAGTAGAATAGAAATAGAATAGAGAGCGCAAGTGTTAGAGGGACAGATTTTTAAAAATAAATAAATAAAAAAAGAAAGAAAACAAGTAGTTAAAATAGAAACAGAACAGAGAGTGTCAGTGTTAGAATATACCTACAGTTAAAAACCAGGCTTTAGAAAATAAAATAAAATAAAATAAAACCATACACTATTGCATTTTCTACATCATTTTGTTTTTATTCATGTTTTAGTGTACATTTATAATTTAAATGTAAATCTAAATAATTTGTTTATTTTTTCTTATTTTTATTCATCTGTTTCAGTAGATGAATGTTATTTTTCTATTTTATTATTATTATTATTATTAGGAAATATTGTAATATATATTTTTGTTGTTTAAAAAATTTAGATTTTTTTTAAATTAAATTTTTAACATTTTTACTTGTCATTATCTTATATATACAATGTGTACAATTCATAGAGTCATATTTGAAGCCCAAATAGTCAGTGGCAGGGAGTGAATTTGATGGGGGTGAGCGAGGTGGCATCGGGCCATGTTTGGTGTCACAGAGCGGCCAGCTACGAAAAGGCCGACTGGCATGTGGCAGCGTGGCTGATTTGATTAGGAAGTCGGATAAACTAGAGTTTCGACACTAATCTCAGGAAGCAGTTTACACACAGCGGCCGGCGACTGAGGCAGCTCACTGTCTCCATAATGACAACGCTATTGACAAAAGCCATTTCTGTCACCCATTCCCCCAATGCGCATTTGTCCTGCTGTGAATCAAATGAGAGTTCCTCCAATGGCCAGGTTGGTTCTTTTATGAAATGCCTGTGGCGTCTCACATAGGCAGCCCGTGCTAAAGACACCACTGTGTAGGTGGGCAGCAATCTGCTCACCCCCGCTGGTTTCTTGTTTTTAGTGGCCGATAGTGAACAGAGCGTCGGGTCTTTGTTTATCGGCAAATTGGTGGGAAAATGAGAGGGAACGCTTTATGCTCATCCTCCACTGCCTGGGCAAATGAAGCACAGACAGTTGAGTAACAGAATGTAAATACTGTATAAAACTACAGCTCCCTTTGAACTGCTGCATCTGCATATTCGTCTCTGTAGTTGATTTCATGTAAGTTTGGTCATTTCCCATGCAAAATTTCTATTTTGAAAAGCATTTTCTTTTGTTTGTTCCACATTAACACATTTTTTTGCTATAGGGATGCACAATGTATCACTACTGTATTGATTATTGATATATAGCATATTTGATTTTTTGTTATTTTTATTTACTTATTTATCAGTATTGATCAATAATGCTTGTTTGCTCTGCTGACCTTTGCCATCCTCTTCTGATCACTTTAATATTTAAAAACCCTAATCATTTAATAACACAGTTAAATGCAATCTTTAGCAAATCTCAAAATAAAAATATATTTTCATCCTGTGCATTCTAATGTTGTAATGCTAAAATCCCCTTTTAGCATTTGAAAAGCTTTTAGTGTTTTCTTTTTTACTTATTATACAAAATAGTATTGGATTTTATTATCGGTTATGGTCGCACTTTATTTTAAAGACCAGTTCTCACTATTAACTAGTTATTAACTATGACTTTTGCTTCAATAAACTCCTAAGTTAAACACTCTAAAATATGGTCATGCAGAATAAGTACTAATAAACAGCCAATATGCTATTAATATGCATGCTTATAAGCAACTAGTTAATAGTGAGAATTGGTCCCTAAACTAAAGTGTCACCTTGGTTATTTATCGGTTATTGACCATTACATCAAAATAATTATCAACCTATTGGTATCAGACAGAATTTTAATCAGTGCATCAGTATTTTTTTCCCATCTGCAGCAGCCAGTGCTGCATATCCTGGTTTTTCCCAGCTTCTGTGGTTAGGAAAACAGTCCCAGCGTCTCTCCCTGCAGATACCAACTGCCACTGCCTGGCTGAACTTTCAGTGTGTTAATGTGGTCATGTCTAAGCTTGTGGGTAAAGGTGGATGCTTCCAAGGCACCAGAGATTAATTTATTGATTGGTTGCTTCAGTGGTGGAGAGAAGCCTGGGGGCTCCATCTTGTGGTCAGGGATGCATCTGCATCTTTTGTTCTCTCTCTCTCTCTCTCTCTCTCTCTCTCTCTCTCTCTCTCTCTCTATCCCACTAACTTCATCTCTGTTCTCTGTCTTTTATTGTTCGCACACACATTCTCATGTTACCATAAATGAGCCAGAGAGTAATAATAGACAGATACATTCAGAGATACTCGGAGATCCAGACAAATGTAATTCTGATGTGTAAAACTAAACCTTTAAGAAAAAAGAAAACTGGAAATCATTTAACGTTAATTAAGCACTTAAGTCATGATCTGTTTCTTTTCACCCACTTCGGTGATTATTCATATATGAAAACCTTTGTTTATCCTTATCTGCTGGGTGGCCGTTGTTGGAAAGCGGAACAATATTTTTTAACATGTTAAAAGAAACTCGTGCTGATTGGGGCCCCGCGGGGCCCGGCCTCATGTACTAACCTCCAAGTTGTTCTCTCTACCTCTCTTCCTCTCTATGGACGCAATTACACTTTTCTCAGGTTGGGTTACATGTTAATTAGCGTGCTATGTTGACCTTCTTAGACTCGTATGTTGAGTAATTACAGAGCATGAAAACCTATTTTGACAATGGCGCTCCGCTTTTTTCCCTCACAGACCTGCGTCCAGATTTCTGTGAAACATGGAGGGTTTTGCATGGCGCCCACGGTCTCATGCTTGCCCTCGTAACCTCTCAGAAATATTCCACCCTTTTCCACTTCCACGTTTCCCATTATTAGATTTAGAATAAAACCTCCTGGGCCCAATAGACTTAACAGCCCCCATTTATACCACATAATCATTCAGCCCAGCCTGCAGCTACAATTGGCTGGGCACATGATTTGTGATGTTGTGTTATTGCGTATGCGTATTCTGTGCATTTCTCTAATTGAATACTGCTGAATGTCATCCCTCTGTATATATTGACGCAGCCCTCAGTATGTCACAGGTGTGCGGTCACGCCTCATGGTCAAATGCTCCAGACCCACCAATCAGCTGTAGGAATTATGCTGCAACGAGGTCTTGCATTCATCATCGGTCTTTGCAGACAATGCCGAGGATGGCATGTTGAGCTTGGCCAGATATGGCCGACTAAACCAGTTTTGCTTCTTATTCAGTTAGCTGGACATTAGCCCTTTACTCACACTAACTGGATTACTCTCATTTTAAAGAGCTTAGGCTTATTAGCTCGCCGAAAGCCAGCAGCCACCCCTGCTATCTATTCAGCTTCCTACCTAACGCATTCTGGAAAGCTGACAAGTAGATCTGATCTGATTCCTTTGTTTTGAGTTCACATGAGGGGGGTTTGAGTTTGTGGATTAGAGTTTGGGTTTTTGTTTGTTGTGCTGTGGTTCTTCTTGGCTTAAAAGAACACTGGCTTCTTGCTTGATTTACACTTTTGTTCTGAGCATTTATACCTGGATGGATAGCTAAACAGACAGATGGAGATATAGACACAGTTAGATGGATGTATGGAGAGGTAGATGATAGACTGATAGATAGATAGATAGATAGATAGATAGATGGATAGATGGATAGGCATACAGATGGATAGATGGACAGAAACTGTAGACTGGATGGATGGAGAAATAGATTTTAAAAAGACTGATAGATAGATGGACAAGTAGATAGGTAGGTAGGTGGATGGATGGATTGGATGGATGGATGGATGGAGAGAGAGACTGGATGGATGGATGGATGGATGGATGGATGGATGGATGAATGGAGAGATAGACTGGATGGATGGACAGTGAGATGGAGATTGACAGATGGATGTAGAGATGGACTGGATGGATGGACAGTTAGATCAAGATGGACAGATGGATGGATGGAAACATGGAGATGGATGAATACATAGATAGGTGAACAGAATAGAGAGATAGACAGAAAGTTAGATAGCAGGATGGATGGATGAATGGCTGATGGATAAAGAGATAGATAGATGGTGTAATAGACAGGTAAATAGATGGATGGATGATGGATTAATAAATGATCAGATGGATAGATAGGTGGATGAACAGATAGATGGAGATGGATAGATGGACAGATGTAGGATGGATGGATAAAGAGATTGACAGGTAGATAAATGGATGGATAGATGGATGATGGAAAGATGGATGGAAAGATACACTGATAGCAAGATGGTAGGATGGATGGATGGATGAATGATGAAGAGATAGATGGGTAGATAAATGGATGGATGAACAGATCTAGGATGGATGAAGAGATAGACAGGCAGCTAAATGGATGGATGGACAGATGTAAGATGGATGGATGAAGAGATAGATGGGTGGATGGATAGATGAATGGATGGATGAACAGATGTAGGATGGATGGATGAATAGATTGACGGGTAGATAAATGGATGGACTGATGGATAAATGGATGATGAAGAGATAGATAGAAAGATACATGGATAGTAAGATGGTAAGATAGATAGATAGATAGATAGATAGATAGATAGATTCCTTTTACATCATTATAGAATGTATATCGTTTTATAGTGCAAGATGTGATGTAGGAGGTTTTACAAACACTCACACACACACACCTGTCTGTTCATCTCAAAGACAGTGGTGTATTGCTGTTTGGTAATTACACTGTCTCTCTTCATCCTTCCACCCCCAGAGTGACTTATATTTCACCACTAAAGGTGCTGCTTCAGTGTGGAGTGTGTTTCTGTGCTCTCCTGTGTTCATAAAGATACAAACACACAAAGCCTTGCTCTTGATGCCCCTTACAGCCATCACCAAACCACCTGCACCGCTGCCTCTGGACTTAATTGGCCAGCATGGCTCCTGGTCTCCGTGGCAACTGTGACCTGCCGCAAGACGGATGGAAACTTCTGCCTCCGAACCCCCAGAACCACCCCCACCCCAACCAATCTCCTAATCTCCCCGTTTTATTTACGAGTGCCAGGAGGCCCCTCATCGATGGAGCGCAACTCAGCTGTTGCCTCCAACCTACTCACTTTAAAAGCTCTTAAATCCTATTGTCTGATTAGCAGCCTCATCCTTTCTTCAACATCTCTCCTCGTTTCAGAGTCGTTTGTGAGGACCGGGAAAAGGACATTGCAGTGTGTCCAAAAGCAGTCCCATCTCGAAATCAGACATGCACTCTCCTCATCTCTTATAACTGACGTTTTATTGCGACTATAAATGATCCTAAAAGCTTGTCGTACGTCTCGGTCCCGTTCCAAGGCAAGACGACGCAGAAGAAAGAAAATTAAACCAAATGGCACACGAAGAATAAAAGTGAATTAACCAATAACAAATCACCCTCTGCGCCCAGCCTCTCCCCTTTTTTCTTCACTAACTCATCTAAATTTGTTCGACATCTTTTGGGCTGGGAGCCAAAAAGGCTTTTAGAGCCATAAAGCGTATGGATCAGGATAAATCACATTAAGCTATCCAATTTAATTAAAGCATTGACAAAACATAATAGATACTAACGCAGGGGGGAAAAACCTTTTCTATTTATAATATCCGTACGCGGACTCTGTCTTGGAGGCAGCGGAGGAATGTAGAAGCTTTAGCAGAAAGCTTTAGACACCCAAGGGAGCATTTGAGCTCATTTACTTTGATTTAGAAGCTGCCTTCACCTCCCTCCATAGCGACTCCGACCCTCGCCTCCTCCCTTGCCATCAGAAAGAAAAAAAAGCGAGTAAGGACGGCGTAATGAAGCGAGCGCTGTACCGGTTTAGCCTGCGTCAGCTCTTGGGATGATCAATAGTGAAATATTTTTATTCATAAAGCACTGAGTTAATTAAATCAAGGAGTCTTTGGGCTACATGTAAGACACTAAGCAAGGGCAGTTAAACGACTGCGGCGGAATACAAAGCTGACGCTGCCAGATGCTGATCAGTGAACAAGGACTCTACATCTACGTCCTCCTGTCTTTCTCTTTCATTTCATTTCCATACCCACTTCCTTTAGTGGCGTCCTGGTGTTCACTAACTTTTTAAAGAGACGGCGATGGGTTTCAGATCAGTCAGTCTTACTCTGTGTTTAACTATCTTGTATGTACATGTCACAATAGGACTGAAAGTTTATGAAAAAAATCATAAAAGACAATTATTTTCCTTAACATTGTAGATGCAATTTATTCCCTAATACAATTTACATTAAAAGACTTATTTTGACGATCTCATCTTATTTGAATTATGATTTAATTGCTGTATATCGCTTACGTGTACAGTATATTGAGTGTTATGCCAAGTACTGCCAACTTTATCTAATCTTTAACTTCATCAGACACTGAAAACAATCCCTGTTTTTTTCATGTTGTACTCTATGTAAAATACCATTCAAAAATCTGGTGTAAGACATTTTTTTAAAGAAATTAATACTTTTATATAACAAAACAAAATAAAAAATAATTGATGATCAACATATTTTGTGATTACTTAACAGTAAAAGCCTTAATCATAATCATTATTTTTCAGATTAATGAAGCTGTCTTGCTTCAGACAGGAATGCATTATTTGATTTAACTGGCAGATGTGTATTAACCTTTTTTGGTTTGCCTTTATCGTCCTATATATGTAGCACTGCAGGTGAAACCTCCGTCTAAAGATCAGTACTGTGAGCGAAAGATCCGACACGCTTTCACATTTACAGCCAGAGTGTGATTCGTTGCTGGTTCTGTGCCACCTGCCAGAATGTAATATTTACATCCACTTTTATCCATTTAAGAGATAGATTTCAGCGGAGAAACCGCAATCATAACTTCTAATAACCGAAGGGAAGCAGAGGATCTACTGGCTGGTGATTCACGCAGAATGAGACGAGAGAGAGACAGAGCGAGCGACCTAGGTCCAATGAAAAAGCTCCCATACTCGGTGTAATTAAGAACTACTGTCATCCTTAAGGCCAATTACACTATACAGTCTTTCAGGGCCAGAAATCCATAGTGTTTTAATTTGTCTCCATTTTTAAAAGTGGCCATAAAGCAGAGCGGCGACTTTAGCCATCAGCGAGAGAGAGAGAGGGCCGCCCATCACGCCCGTAACTGGGGCTGTAAAAGAGTGAAATGCGAGGCTGCAACGGGGTCACTATTTATTATGCACATTTCTATATATCTTTATCGAATAAGCGTTACATGAATTGCTGCTCCGATGAGAAAAGGCTCCGCTGATGCGGAGGAAAGGGGAAAGAGCGCATGCTTTACAGTAGATGCGAAACCGGCGCTTGAATGGATACGGACTTGAAGACATCCTGGGTTTCATAAAACAAAATGCTTATGGAGTGCCCCAGGGGGTTTGCTTCTTTCTCTGTGTTCTGGCTGTGTCTTTAATGAAAGAAATCAGAAATGTGCATCTCATAACCTATTCGACCCGGCCAGCTCACTTTCTTAACCTGTCAGCTCAGGGAGTCACAGTTATGGTCTGATTCCTCATGACACCCAGATGAAAAACAAATATGCCTCCAGACTGCGAATCCTCAAGCCAGAAGGTATTTTGTAATACTCTCCTTTTGTTTATAGGGCTGGTTTTACTTCAGAACCATGCTTAACTGCCATTTGGCCCCTAACACACACATTTTAACTGGTCATCCCCCAAGCAGTCGGGTCAGATGTGATATGAAAGCGACACGGTTGGCCCCAGTTATGAGTGCTTACTGAATGAGTAATGTAATGTAATATATCTGGCCAGAGTAGCTGGAGGGTTTTAATAACCTTTCACCTGATCAGGTGTGTAGGCTTAGACGTGTTGGACCCATCTGTGCGTGATCGTACCAGTCGATCTGTCGGCGCTGGCAGAACTTAACAGAAGCATGTAGGAACCCACTGACAGGCATTAGGGCCTCTGCGAGAATCTCGGACTCTAGATTCAATTTGGCATGCAGATAACAGCCCTGCCAAGAGCAAGAGTGAAAGCAAGACAGCGCTTGACAGATACTGAGAGAGGCATGGGCATGGTGGGAGATGTATCAACGGTCCAGTCGCCCAGCTGGGCCGTGGTTTGTGCTCGATAAGCTAGATGGAAGGAGACAGATGTCTGTTTTGACTTTACTTTTAAATATATGAAGGAAAGAATAGACCGTGTGCTTTGGATCCGTGCATCACGAGAGCTATTGAAATTAGACTTGTGTGATATACTGTATCAACAAGCAGTCCAATCCAGACTGGGATAAGATTTCTCAGAGGGTTGAGTTAGCTGAAACATAGTAAGTAGTTTGCTCTGTAATTTATACAGAGGTTTTGTGAGGGGGAAAAAATGCCATGTTTGATTTTAGAAGAGATTAACATTAACAAAGTGCTGTGAAACACAAATTTACTTGTCCTCCTCGGGGAAAACCAGTCCTGTCCGACAGTGGATCTCATGTGTGAGAGGGAGTGTACACTTAGATTTGTGCATATTGTGCAAATGCATACAGAAATCACAATTCATTTATATGTTGTCACTTTTTTTTTTTTTTACTTTTGATTTTATTTTATTATTTTATTGGCATACCCTCCTGTTAAAAAAACAAAGGAAAAAAAAAACTTTAGTTGAAGAAATTCAGCAAGGACAAATTAAATCAATTAAAAGTAAAAGTAAAAACATTTGTAATGCCACAAAAGATTTGTATTTCAAATGAAAGCTGTTCTGATGAACTTGCTATTCATCAGAGAATCCTAACAAAAAAATGATCATGGTTTCCACAAAAACATGATTATGACATTGATAATAAGAAGAAATAAGAAATGTTTTGATCAAATCAGCATATTAGAATAATTTCTGAAGGATCATGTGACACAGAAGACCAGCTGGTGAAAATTCAGCTTTGCATCACTATATTTTGAAATTTTCGATTGTTTCGATTGTATTTTCTGAACAAAAAATGTAGCAAAAATACTTTAAAATCTTACTGACTTCAAACTTTTGATCGGTATTATATTATATTATATTTAACTAATTGAATAACTAAGTGAACTATTTAAAAGTCTTATTCAATGACTTATTTAATAGTTTATGCATAAAAATGCAGTGTAGTCAATGTTTACAAAAAAGGTGTCTCGTGTTTTTGAGAATTGCACATTTTGCTTTACTCTTGCTGTGGGTGCTGTTAGGTAAGATTGCATCTTTAGATGCTGTATGTTTGCAGAGAGTAATGAATGGCTGTATAGGATGATTTGTTCAGAAGACTCTTCTATGGAGATGTCTGGGCGTGCTTTATGATAATTATAACTAACTGCATGAACATGCTCCCTGATTTAAAATTAGAATGAGGGTAAGAAGAAAACTCTGCATATGCACCTGAGAAGCTTTTTGTGTGAGTTATTGCTGAATGAGACCCTGTCTCGACCATCCTGCTTTATTTGAGTTACTGTAAAGTGATGTTTAACTTTCCGCTACTTCCTTAGGCAATCACTCTTTTCCTTTGTGGTTTAAACAGAGCGAGAAAACAACAAAAGTGAAGCAAATCACCGTCTTGTAAGACCGCAGCATTCCATTTTTCAGTGGCGAGATAAGAGTGGCATTCGTAAAGCGTGATAAGAAAGAGAATTGACCGACATTCCCTCAATGCTTTTTACTGAGTTTGTAAGGCAGCGGTGTGTTGATATTCCTCAAAGATTCTGCTTATGACACACTGTTTGGAAAATGAAAGGACGGACTCTGCTTAGGATTTGTTCTAAACCACTAACCCCTAAGTAGTAAACGTCTGCAATTAATTCAGCCAAAACCACTTTCAAAAGATGTGCTATGAAACTTCAGTTGTTAAAGATTCAAGTCTGAAAATCTCCCATTGATTTATATTGACAAAATATTGAGCTTTTGAAATGTGACGGATGTGTATATTGAACTATTAGTGGTCTTCTCTTCCTTGCATATGTTTAACCGTTTATCATTGATTCTTGTGTGTATTCAACCGAAAACAAGATGTTTGCTGAGTTTCATAAAAATGGCATTAATGAAGTAGGTAGCGTTTTGCGTTGTCTGACCTTTGTGTGTATGAGAGCCTGTGCGTGTGTAAGGATAGATCCTTCTTGCAGCTCGGCTCTCATATCCTTGCGTGTTGCTGAGCGTTTATCTGTAATATGTTTTGGCGTTGCCAGGTTGTCTGGACATGGGAGCCATAATGGAATCAAAGGGAGATTTATGGCAGGCATCCTGACAGTCAGAGAGAGCAGGGCCAAAGCCAAATGAAATTAATGAAATTTGCAAGCAGATTGCTAGAGGAGGGGGACCGACGCAGCTCTCGTCCTTTAACAAACACTGTTTGGTTTATGTCTGCTTTGAATCTGTGTCTTTAACTTAAAGCATCCGTTCCAGCGTCTGTTAAGACGCCCAATTTGACGCTAATGATAGCAGTGCATACCAGGATTGAGTTCAGTTTATTTTTGCTGTAAAAGTCAGTTTATTCCTCCAAAATGACAAAAAAAAAGGAAAAAAAAAAAAAGAGTAGTTTACACACAGTATGTGTTTATACAGTGTATATGTAGGTATGTAGATACGTTTCTTAAAAAGTTTCTTATTTTAAGGTGTCCTTGTTACACATTACATAATAACACTTAATTATGCATAATTACATGCAAGTAACCCTAAACCAAACCCTAATCCTAAACCTATAGTGAGTGCATGTAGTTCATTAATATTACTCAGTACTTAAATGTATAATTACACTGTAGAAAGGACACCTGAAAATAAAGTGTAAACAAAAAATGTAATTAAAAATATCTATTTCTGTTTGCCAACGGGGTTAAAAAATTATTTTTATAAAAAGTTTAAGAAGTCTGTTTTTGAAAAATAGACCTAATTCAGATTACATTCTCTAAAAAACAAGACTTCTGTGAGTCTTTTGTAATTTTGCTTCTCACATGTGTATAATATATATAAAACAAGACAAAATATTAATTAAGAAAGTAATTTTTACAGTGTATGCAGAGAATTGCATCACTACAGTTGACTAATTAACCTGTATTTTAAAGAGTCTTTGGAGAGCTTGTATTCATTCTGAAGTCACATGGATTGTTTCATTATCCATGTGTAGTGTCTCTTATCAAGCGGATGAAATGCTATCCCATTGCTAATTTCCTGTAGATATAGTCTATCTCATAAACTTCTATTGTCTCTTTATAGTTTCAAGTAATTCTTCATTAGAAATCATCTCATTCAGCCCAAAGCCCGTGGGACTGTTTTTTTTTTTTTCTTCTGACATGGAATTTCTCTCTGTCGCTCCTCAGCGAGAGCACCGCTGAGACTGATTGTGTTTCATAAGTGCCGTTATTTGGCTGGGTCGATTTGCCTTTTTGTAGAAATAATGAAAAAGGTTCCACTGAGTAAACAAAGCAATAAAACATTTATTGTAAATGCTGTAAAGCACTACGCTGCGCTCGCGGCTCGCCGAGGACGTACGAGGCCGGTGCTTCGCCATTCATGAAGAATTAAAACGCCAAAGCGAAGAGAAGTTGCCTCTGTGCTCCTCACCATCTCTGCACTTTATCTGTTTCACATTTAGACCATCAGAGAGGTAGCGCTGATATACATTCGCTCATGCCCAGCGTCATGATGGTATAAACAGCGGCCCTGTTTTCCCACTCTGTGGCATACGAACATGGGATGTTATGAGTTTTTACTTGGCCTCCTGCATAGTTTGACTTGAAAGATACACAAAGAAAACATGATGTTCACATCAAGCCAGCCAAGAGTGCTGTAAAGAAAAAAAAAAAGCAATGCAGGATTGCGGAACATGTCAAAAACCATCAAGAACAGTTTGATGAAATACATAGCCCCTTATTGCAAAGCATAACATAGTTATTAAGATTTTTGCCATAATAAAACTTGATTGGTTCGAAAGGGGAAAAAAAACCCACCCGTATCCAGTTCTGGCGGGGGGCTGAAGGAGAGAGGAGGCTGTAACTCAGTTTTAATGCTCCTAGAGGAAGTGCTGGCAGTCCTGTACTTGATACATCATTACGTCCCACGCACGAGCTCTGGCAGGATTCCTCGCCGCGTTTGGACCCGCGCCTGATTGTTTATCAGTGAAATTGGTTGTAGCAAGGTCAGGTGGGTTAACCCACGTGGTGGTCTGTTCGTGTTATGTGTAGCAGGCATGACTCCAAAGCAGACGCTTTGATTAGCTGGGCAGATATTCCATATCTCATTTGTTTCCTTCTTGGCCCCGTAATTGCATTCTGGTTTTCAAATTATGTTTTGCCAGCGTGAGTCTACAAACAAACAAGCTTAATAAAGTTGAGCACAACCATTGTGACATGTCAAAAATCATTTGGCTCATAAGCGAGCATTAAAAATGCCAGGCATTAATTTTGATGTAGAGCCGCTTTTGTCTGTTTTCTTTCTCGGGTTACTCAAAGTGCATATGATTGCTTCATTTTCTGCAGGATTGTGGGACGTACCACTATGAGACCTTTCATTACAAAGTACTGCTTTAGAAATGTTTTTCATTAGACGCACACACAGACGGAGTGATAAAAGGCCAGACGAATAAAGGAGGATGTGACATTTATGGTCAGTAGAACAATTTGGTCTCAGACTTCAAAGCTGAGGCGCGTCGTTCCAGCGAACCGTCCATCTTCCTCAAGACGTGAAATGTGAAGTGGCTTCAAACAAATCCTAATATCTCTCTCTTTCTCTTTCTCATCTCTCTCTCTCCAGGGACCTGAGTGAGAATCAGATTCAGGCTGTTCCTCGTAAGGCTTTCCGAGGGATCACCGCCGTCAAGAACCTGTAAGTGTTCCTCCATCATCTCTTCACTGGCATCGTGAGATTCGTTTGCACGAGGCCAAAAAAGCCTTCGGTAAACCGCGCTTTCCCCTGAAGTAGCGAGGCGTGGCGCGGTACTCCGTCAAACCGCAAACGAGGCCGTCGTCCGCTGCGTTTAACGAGTCTTGAGTTTTGTTTCAAAGACAGATAACTGAAATGAAAGATAATAATCTCTCTGGATGGAAGAAGAAAATGTTCAAAAGCAATGTGCTAGGTGGCCTACATGTACGCCCCTCGAATCATTTGTCATAACAGTTAATAAGCTTAGCGCTGATGAAAATTCAATTAATCAGTATGGTTCAATAAGATGGATATCTTCAGGATATTGCCGGTGAGTAATGTTCCACAGCCATTTGCAATTACAGTAATGGCTTCTGATAAATCTCTGTAACAGTTTCACAAGCCGATCTCGCTACTGTGGAGTATGGCGGAAGGGCTTGTTAATAGTGATTTTTAATGAATAAATATGATTTTTTTTTAAAGCATAAACAAGGCCCTGTAAATCTAAAAAATCACCCAATTTCCTGGTTTCAAACAGCAAACGCAGGGAGCTGGTAGCTCTAACACGCCTGCAACAATAAATATCGCCTTCAAAGAAGGCTGGATGATTTCAGCAATTAAATCTCTAATGAATGAAGGACGCAAAGTTGAGGTCATCATTAATGGGGCGCTTTGTTTGCAGTCAGAGATCGGTTGTGGTATGTGGCCGTAGCGTTCTTGTGCGTTCCCAGGCTCGAGCGTATGTGAAGTTCTGGGCAGTTTCGTCACAGTATCTGATACCGGCTTTGTTACAAAGACCGTTTTCAGATGAAGTCTTTCCCACTGTGGGCTGAGAACCACGGGTCACGTCATGCTAGATATCTCTGAGGTATGGAAATATAGTTGGCTTTTGTTTGAAGACATAGTCATGCTTTTCAGCCATAGAGAAAGAAGAAGAAAGGGAAAAGTGTGAAGAGGTGGGGGAGTTTGAGAAGCACAACTATATATAGCCGTAGTGAGTGCTAAGTGAGTAGTCATTTAACAGATATTTTTTATCCAAAGCAGCTTAAAGAAGATTTACAACAGGATTTAACAGCACAATGGTGCTCATGAGATTGAACCCTCATCCATTAACTTACAAACCTACATATATATATAACCTATATACAAACCTATATATATATATATTCAACCGCAGTGCCACACCTCATCAGTATCATTTTCAGTGTATTCAGGGTGGTCTTTTGGTTCACTGTATTTCTGAGTGACATGCGTGTGCATGAATGTTGTCTACCACCAGCCCTGGTCAGATTGAGTTAACTGAGTGTCAGTACTAACTCTGACCTCATTGACCCCTGTCAAATGAGTCCCAGGCTGCAGGAGTGCCGTCAATCATCTACGCAGGTCAATGACTCTCTGCAAACACGTAATATGTTATGTAGAAACAGCATTGGGGTTAACATTGCATATGAAGTAATGTGTGTCATCAGATGACCTGATGATAGTACATTGATTGTAAAATTTACACTATAATTTTTGTGCAATATAATATTTTTATTATAATATTTTTTAAATGTAATTACTTTTTAAATTTTATTTTTTTTAAAAATTAACTTTATTTGTTTGTTCGTTTGTTTTGTATTTGTTGTTTTTTTAGTTGTTTAGTTAGTTGTAACTTAAAATAAATCGGAATGCCTCAGTGGAACTATATAATTTATATATATATATATATATATAATTTAGTTTATAATTCTTAATTTTTGTAATTTATATGTAAATATATAATTTAGACTTTTTTTGTCTAATCAGAATGCACAATATAGGGGATTAGAGATTTTTGCACTTGATACTGGATATTTAATTGTTCATACTCATCTCCCCATTTCCCCTACGTTAACTTTATCATCTAACTAAATTTCAATGTCTAAATTCACTTGTAGCATTTAAGATGACACATTTTTGCATTTGAAGTCTTATTTTTACATTAATTTAGACAAAATAGAATGGAATCTGTATCTTTATTGAAATTTGAATGGTCAAAAATGTAACAGTTTGGTGCATGTTACATTTTGAGTACTGTGTATATTGAGGGGTGAGAACCAGGAGGGCGTAAGTGACATTTCACCAACTTTACAGGAGAGCTAAAACAAAATTTTTTCCATAGTTTGATCTGACTTTGTGTACCGATTTCAATTGTTTATAATACAAATTTGTTCAATCATGGATGACAGTTCTTTTGCCAGTAGAAAGAGCTCATTAAGAGCTTTCATTTGATGTATATATCTCCATTTCACCAAAAATGTCACTTACGTCCTTCTGGTTCTCAACCCTCGATATATACAAAATACATTTAACACATTATACATTTAATAAAAAAGTAGCATGTTATTAGTCCCATTTTATAGGCAATATTGCAATGCATTACTTTAAAATGTAACATTCCCCAGCAGTTGCGAGCTGTCAAATCCTTTGCACACATACCGCATTTCTGTGCAGCATGTTTTCCCCTGACGTTCTTACAGTGATGTTCAACAGTGTTTGAGCGCTCATCACATCACTGTCATGTGCACCGTCACACTCTGATGGATGAATGATAGGTACAGGTAGGCAACACTCAGTTCTTCAGGTAAGGCTTTTTAGAGGGAAAAAGGGCTAACGAGGATTGAGGGAGAAGGATAGATTTGTACGTCAGCAGCGCTGCCGGTTTCTCTCCCACCGACCTGCCTCTGCAACGCGTGGCAAGGTGACTCTTGATTTAATTGCTGAAACCATCCAGCATGGTCATTCAGCCCTCGGTTTTTTAACGGGAAGGAGTAGAAAAAATGGACAGGCAGCGTTCCAGGAATGAATTGATTTTCTCATATGCTTTTCTACCTTAATGTCCTCTGTTTGAAAATGGCTATGCACGCTTTGAGGGCACGTTGAATCTCCGTCTCTTATATCGTCCTCGAATCTCCACAGTTTTACAGGCTACAGCATGCTGGAGTCAGCCAGCATCCTCCACCCTTTATAGAGGGGCCATCTGGATAATATGGTCAAGATGGTTCCTCCAGCTAACGAGAGTCTATGTTGTACCCTATTAAACCAGGCACAATATCTCCGTCCACGTTTATGGCTTTAGCCGTGCCCTCCTACTGTTCACCAGACATGCTACGCCGGCCATGTTAACCTCGAGAAGCATCGAGTGTGAGTGATGTCGTAGATTCCCTCATCATATGCACTGTGAGTCTGAAAACATGCCTGATGAGCTCTATATCAACATGACATGCAGATCCCATTAGAACAGGTGCTGTATGAGCAGTGGATTCATGGGAAATGGGCTTGCGCACATTCGTTCTGTTGACATTTGTTATTCACAGTGGATGGAGAGGCCGAATGGTATCGGCACATGTAGGGTACACAATACTACATCACCTGAAGCTGAGGTATAATTGAGAGAGCAGAGTGTCCTGTATGGTTACCTGGCGTCAGATACGTGCACACTTTGATTTTTGCCCCCTTGTGGGAGGCTCTCATCTGGGTGCTAATAAAAGCCTTTCTACTTCATGCTCCTGTAGCCAGAATGTCACTCTGACTGCGCGTGGGTTTGAATTATGGCCGAGAGGACGAGGTGCGGTCGCTGTCTGCTTTACAAGCTTCTGCGCCCAGCAGACGGGACTCTGCAGATGGCAGATCTCAGCTTTTGATGTGCGCTGTTGGTGTTGAAACACACACCTCACGCTCCACGCAAGATGGGCTATGAATGGCACTGATGCCAAGATAGCCAATCAAAAGTTTGCCAGCTCTGGGAAACACTTTCTCAGGACACACATCCACACTGAGACTGCCATTCTGATTGATTAGGACAATAGACTAAATAATATAAAACAATGTGAGACCGGATGAAATGAAGCAGTTTAAGACAAATTGAGATAATGAGGACAGATGAATTGAGAAAATATGAGATGACGAAATGAGACAGAGATAAGAAAAAAATTGATGATGAGGACAAATGAATTGAGAAAATATAAGACAAGACAAAATGAGACAATATGAGACCAGTCAAAAAGAAACAATGAGATGAGACAAAATGAGATGAGGACAGATGAACTGAGAGTATATGAGACAATATGAGACCAGACTAAATGAAACAATAGAAGACTAGACCAAATGAAACAATATGAGACCAGAAGAAATTAGACAATATGAGAGAAGACAAAATTAGATAATGAGGCCAGATGAACTGAGATAATGAGACAATGTGAGACCAGACTAAATTAAATATGAGACCAGATGAAATGAGACCATATAAGACCAGACAAAAACAGATGAATTGAGAAAATAGGAGACAAGAGGAAATGAGACAATGAGATAAGACAAAATGAGATAATGAGGACAGATGGATTGAGAAAATGAGACCAGACTAAATGAAACAATACAAGACTAGATGAAATGAAACAATATGAGACAAGACAAAATGAGATAATGAGGCCAGATGAATAGACACAATATGAGACAAGATTACATGAAACAATATGAGACCAGACGAGATGAGACAATATGAGACCAGACAAAAGAAACAATATGACTCAAGACAAAATGAGATAGTATGAGACCAGATGAGATGAGACAAGACTAAATGAGTCAATAAGACAACGCTGGAAAAGAAAAGACAAGATGTGCCTAGACAGAGGAAGAAAAAGGAAAAGATTAGATAAAAATACATAAGAGAAGAGAAGTGACAATAAGACAAGGTGAAAAGATATAATAAAATGAAGACAAAATGGGACTGAAAGAAGGGGACAGGAGAGATGTGAAAAGAAGTGAGACAAGGAGAGTAGATGAGAAGAGACTAAAATAATGAGATCAGGTGAGATGAATTGAGAAGAAAAGAACAGATTCAGTGAGATGAGGTGAGGTGAAGAAAAAAAAATGAGAAGAGGGAGAGAAAAGAAGAGACTAAATTATATGAGATGTGGAGGAAGAGATAATAAGAGATAAAACTAGAAGAGATTACTTCAAATGAGATGGAGTGGAAAAGCAAGCAGAGATGAGAAGAGAAGAGACAAAACTGAGATGGAGACAATACTAGAGGAGAAGATACAAAGTGAGATGTGAAAGATTACCAGAGACAAAATGAGATGAGAAGTGGTGAGACAAGACAGGAAGAGAAGAAATGAGATGAGACACAAAGTGAGATGAGAGTGGAAGAGAAAGGAGGAAAAGAGACAAGACTGAATGAGATGAGATGAAACAAAGTGAAACAAAACCAGAAGAGAAAAGAAGATGCGAAGCATCAGTGGTGTGATACGGACACAGATCCTCAAACCACACTTGATTTGGTGGCCATGAAAGGTCACATACTGTATATCTGTTATGACTATAGACTGAGTATGAGATTCATATTTTGCAGCTCTGATCAAGCATCATCCTGGCTGTACTGACAGTCAGTTCTGAGTCATTTGCTGTGTTACCTATCGGGCGTGAATGAAATACGGCCATGCGGCTGCTGGTTAGCATCACCGACTCTGACAGATTAATAGTCTAGTGAAGGGAGGGAAGACCCATATCTGTTTCTTTCTCTCGTTCGCTCCAGATGGGACACTGGCAGGACGGGAGCTCTAAAGTGCCAATACGGCTCATGACTGAGATGATTAAAGGCCAATGTAATTAGAGCAGGCAAATTAAAACTGGGACTTTCATTACCCACCACTACCATGTCCCACCTCTCCAAACAATCACCAAACACAGATATTCGCACACACCACACACTCACATATGTACATTCAAGACAGCAATTCGCCCTTGACTATGCTCAGTATTATCATTGTTAAAACTCTCTTGCGCATGATCACAATGAGATCAACTTCGTGTGTTCAAATCCAGACAGTTTGGCCTCTAAAATCTGATTGGATGAGCTATGTTCGAATTCTAAATCTAATGTCTCCACAATATCACCTGCTGTTTGGCAGATTAACTACATTATTTGTCGTGGAATTTTCTATGTTGAGATTATGATTAACAAATTAACTGTGAGAGAATAGATTTTGGAGCAGGTTTTGTTGAGAGGGCGCTGTTGTAGAAAATCTATACGAGTTCAATCACCTTCGAGTATAGAAAAATGCATTCCTGTAGCTCTAGAACTAAAGCATGGTGCTAGCAAAGCCAAGGTAATGGGTTCAGTTCCCAATCAATGCATGATTGAATGCAGTGTTAGTTGTTTTGGATAAATGCATCTGCCAAATGCTTGAATGTAGATTGTAAAAACGAGGCACTTAAGGGCACTTCTTGTGATATGAATGCTAAAAAGCCATTCTTTTAAAGCATTTATAGCAAAATATGTCCTTTGTGAAATAAAAAGACTGCATAGCATGAATTAATGACAAAAAATAAGTCTGCTGAGTTGTCCTCACAGGCTATATGCAAAAACAAGCAAACCAGACTACCCTGATTCATGAGCAAACGTGTATTATGGTATTATGAACCAGTTCTTTTTAGTGTAGCCTAAATAAATGAGCCGATACTTTTAATGAATTGTTCAGTTGAATCAGTTTGACAAATCCTTTACTGAATTGAATTGATTAAAGTGGTTAATGAATCAACATCTGACTCTCTTAATGAACAGTAATTTTCAGTGATGTCCATATATCAGAATGAAGCAAGTTTTTTGTAAGTATCATTACAGACTTATTGTCCGTATTTAGAGTGTGTAAATAAAGACACACACTTGCTACAGTTTTTGTAACAAATTGATATATGTGTTTGTAGATATCATTTACAGTATATAATTGTTGTTGCCATTTTATAAAAGTGCTTTCCATATCAAAGCACTGGCTTATGGCTTATTGTTTCAATCTCAGGAGAAGCATTTCTTTAAAGTCTCAATTTATTTTGGATGAAAAAGATACATCGTAAAAAACATTTACTTTTACTCATAAAGGTTATTTAATTTTCACAGTGATGGTTAATGCATCTGCAGTGGGTGGCTGCCATACAGTCTGTCCCATCAGCAATTATGGAGACAGATGCATGTCTTTTAGCAAGAAGGGACGGAGCAAAAGAAAAGCCAGAGATGCTCCGTTCTTCTTTATTAACCGTCTCTAAAGACGCGAAGGCACCGTGTCTGTCACGGGTCAGATCTCACCGCAGCTCTGTTTGCCGAACAAATGACTTAAGAAAAGCGCTTAGATTTCTTGTTCTTTATTCAAGCCCCTTTCAAAGAGGGAGGGGTAAATAGAGAGGAAGGAGGGGCGGATGGCAAAGTCTGCAAATTAAAGTAAAAGAAGCAAAAAGGAAGAAGTGCCCCTCGCGTCTGCTCGTCCAGCATCGTGACCCCAGCTGATTTACGAACCCCTTACTTTAATGAAATTGTTTCTGTGACAGAGCCGGTAAAAGCTTGTAATGGATTGGATGCTCTAATGTAATGAAATTACTCCCTTTCTGACTTCCAAAAAAAAAAAAAAAGAAGAAGAAGAGGGGGGTGGATGAGTGGGCCGGGGTGGTGGGGGGGGTGAAGAAAATGCAATTAATATTTACAGAGAACTGACAGACGGGGTGGGCTGTGCACTATAGCCAGCCTCCTGTTCTCCCTCTCTCTCTCTCTCTCTCTCTCTCTCTCTCTCTCTTACCTCTCTTTGCCCCCACACTCAGCAGTGTGGCAAGAGAGAGAGAGAGGACGAGATAGGAGGAGGTTATAGCCAGACAGGCCACTTTTAGCCAGCTGGTCCTTTATCCCGACTGCGGTGAGGAGAGGAGAGTAGATATGAGATCCCCGTGTGTGTGTGTGTGTGTGTGTGTGTGTGTGTGGGTGTGGGTGTGTTAGTGTGTCTACCTCCCTCCCGCAGCCCCCACCTCTCCTCCTCCTCCCTCCTCCCTCTCGTCTGCAGACCTGCCGCTGACTTCTGTCTCTCATCTGCAGGCAACTGGACAGCAACCACATCAGCTGCATCGAAGATGGAGCCTTCCGAGCCCTGCGCGATTTGGAGATACTGTGAGTCCCCCTCCCGCCTCCTCTGCGGGGTTCTCTCCTCTCTCTTCACCTCTGCTGTCCCTTCCTCTAACTCTGTCTGTGTGTTTCTTGATTGCTCTCGAAGGACAAACTGTGTTGCGTTACGGACCTGTGGCGCATAGTCCTGTGTCACCCCGTCCGGTCCGACACTGAGGCGATTTGCATGCGATCGTCCGTGCAACAGCTAAAGTTGCTCGTTTGTCATCCTGTGCTGCATTATTGCCATTAGAAAAAGTGTCCTGACTTTTCTAGGTGCACCTTAGCGCTAAAAGCACCACGTTTTCTGTCTGTGGAATCGCATTTCCTACTTTGAAAAGATGCTCAGATCTCTGTTCTGTTGCTTGCTGGGAAGTCTTCTCCGGCTCTCTTAATCTCAGAGCACGTTTAGTCATAGTAAATGCTTTGATAGCAGAGAAGAGATTGGATTTGTTTGTGAGTGAGTTGATTTTTTTTTCTTTGGGTATCCCCTGGATTGTCCCGGAGAGGATGAGAGGCTGGAAGCGGGATATACGGAGGGTGGGGGCTAACCGCCGCATCTCCATCAAGCCAATTGGCAGGGCACTAAGTGCCAAACTCATCCTCCAAATGAGCGCCGCTCACTGGGGACCCGGAGCCAAGCCACCCCCTCTATTAATTTCTGGCTCCATAGGACACAGCAGCACACCGTTACATCATTGTTAGGCAGGTTCTCCGGCAGTGTTAGCTAGAATCAAAGAAGGAAAAATAGGAACATATTTCATTTTGTGTCCTCCGTCCTCTCCTCGTGACCAGAGCATAAAATGACCTTATAAAACAGGAGCTCGGGAGCAAGAAAGTGTAAGTAAGTCGCGAATCAATTTTTATTAATAATACAGAACCTCCCTAGATTCTGCCAAAGACCTTTGGGACCCCGGCAAGCCAAGGAGAGCAACGGTACATGAATACACATCACTTTCCTGCTGATTGAGCCATCTCTCCACCTCTCTGGAGAGGCTGCAACACACAGGTCTGCAAATGACACTGTATCATGGCTAAATAACCCCATACGCAGTAATCAGGCTTAAATCTGTGTTTTCTAGTAGCAGATTCAACATATGGTTGAACATTAAGGCTGTGCTATAGAGCCAGCTTGTGAGAATATGACACCTCTAGGTAATTGATGGCGAAATTAAGGTTTAGGTGTAGCGATTTGGCGCATGTGTTAATGCTGTGAGTCTCAGTGTGTGGATAATGATTTCCAACATGAGTTATATTACAGCCTGGACTAACTTTTGTCTTGAGACTGATCTTTCTGAATGGCAGCAGAGCAGATGGAGATCCATCTCTTGTATCGCCAAAGAGTATGATGACTCAGTGTGATGTCATAATGGTGAAAGCAGGAGTAGTGGAGTTTTAAGGGTTCATTTATGCTTTTAGAAATGTCCAGGGATTGTAGACATCTTTTACACATTCAACCGTGTTTGTTTTTGTGTTTAAAACAGTGCTGGATTATGGAAATTCAGGGCAAGCATGTGTGTGTGTGTGTGTGTTTTTTTTTCCTCTGTGTAGATCAGTGTAATTTAACATCTGGAGTTATAAATGAAAGAACAAATGATAAACATTTTAAAAATGTGATGTTAATGTGTGTTTTTGCAATTCATAGCACACTTGAGGTGTAATTTAGGGGTCGTATTAAATGCATTGTTCGAGTGCAGTGTGTTAAGCATAACTCCAGAGGCCAACTGAATCTTTTAATTTCAATGATCATTAAAGGCCTATTAAAATAGATGGTGCACTGCGACATAATTGAGAGATTTGAGCATCCTTTCCCATCATGCACTGTTGAGTTTTGTGATCACTGTAAAATTTTGGTGATCACCATAAACAGCGACTAACAAAATTCCAACGAGGGGATCTATTTAAACACTTCCATCGGGTTTAGAGATGGTGATCAGAGCGGAGATTAGACAGAGCAGTTCGTGGCTAACCCTCCTCCACAACTAAATGACTGCTAGTGATTTAACGCCTGCCAAACTACACAGAATTAATGATCGGCCCTTTCTGCTGATGAATTGTAATTTATATTTAACATAACTGCGCTAATGACCGAACTAATGACTTCAAATACCTGACATTTTCTCATTGCAGTGAGACTAGACTTGCATTCCAATGAGCTGAAGGAAGTGCGGTAGGCAGCACATGGATGTGTTCTCCATCTGCAGAGCACCTAAACCTGCCTAATAAGGAGCACCCCTTTGATTATTTTTCATTTAATTCTTAGGTATTGCTTGTGCTTGCTCTCATTTTTCATTCTGATCGTTTTTTTTTTAAATATACACCAAATCAAGCCCTTTTATCTTTCCATTCTTGCTTTAAATGTAGATGGACAGTGGAACGGTACATTAGAAGGTGTCCACCTAATCTTTATTATATTCATGAAATTCAAGTTGGTGTTTTTAATAACTATGAACATTGATAGCGCTTCTCATTTCTAATTTCCAAGGACAAATCAAATCAAATTTCATATATAATATAAATGAGGTTCCATGTGGTGTAAGAATAACTGAATGTTTTTCTGGGGTATATGCCTCAAACTCAATTTTCATACATACACCATTGTCAAATATACAGAACAATTTTTTTATTATTATTGTTATTTGGTTAAGCAGAAAATGTAGTTAATAGGATTCCTTTGCCAAGTAATTAAGGTGAAATGAAAAATCGCTGTTTAAAAATTATGAATACATATAACTTTAAATCTTTCTTACAATAAGGAGAGCAAAAAACTAAAAATATGTATGTTCAGCATGGGTTTGGCCAGTTATTCATGAAAAAATTCATAAAGCCAAAGAAAGCATGAAGAATGTCCAACTGGTCAAGTATTCAAGCAGATTTATTTTTCAGCAGGGTTATGGTAAGCATATTTTGTTCTGATGTATGTTCTTATCGTGTTAAGAACACAATGACGAGACAATGAGAGAGTCTCATGCAATCTGTTTCAAATTATGCTAAGCGCAGTATATATGCTCTTTATGTTTGTTGCTGTCTTTAAACACTTGGCTCTTCTGTGGAATTGCTCACAAATGTTATAATCGTCCTTCAGGGCTATTTTATAAAATGTGGTTTAAATGTGAGAAGAGAATTTATAGTATTATGAGAAAGAGCATTTTGGAAATTCCCCATATACCCCATTCAGCTTTGTCTATACACAGCACTCTTGCAAGCGCTGGAGTCACTGCATATTTTATAACCACTTTTGTACAGAAAATTCTGGCTCTGAATCAAATGTCAAATCATGTGAAATTTTTTGCCCCGCTGTGCCTACAGCAGGCAGGAAAGTGTCAAGACATTTCCGTGCTACCCTGAAGGCATTCTCCTTCCCACCGCCAGATGACAAGAAGCTGCCCAACTCACATTGCTTGAATTGCCCTCCTCCTCTGCAACATAATGCTTATTTAATAAAAATAGCACATTTTTCTCGACAGCTTGGCACAGACCTTGCTGGTCGAACTAAAGTGAGTTTAGCATGATAGCATGGGCAGCGTGCCCCAAAGGGACGTCTTTGCGGTTCACCAGGCCTTGTCAATATGCACCACTCTGCACTACAGCCTCTTCTCCTTTTGATGTACTCGCTTAATAAAGTTTTCACATTTTCATTTAAAGAGACTCACTTGAAGCGCAATAGCATGCCATGAAATACCAACCAGGGTAATACCAACCAGAGTTTTTGTCAGATTAGATGCTAATTGTGTAAGGGAGCATAAGAAGGTGGATTATTAATCCTGGTTACAAAATGCCATGCCGCCAGACTCAAGAACTTGGAGAAACGCTGAATGCAAGAAGCTATCACATTTCTGTGGTTACGCAGACGTCCTGGGATTGTTTTGGGGGTCGTTTGATCGAAACCTAAATGTATAACGAATGAAGTAGCGTATATTTCATATGGAAGGTTCGAGAAATATCATTTTCTTCTTCTCGGGCTTATGGTTTGGCAGTTTTCTACCTTCATAATGTCATTTTCTCAAAGCAAGACCTTTTGAGTGTTCCTCTTGGCAACGATAACCCTGAGCTTTGCTCCTTTTCGGCCCCTGCTGCCCCTTATCCTAATCATTTCTAACCCCTGTGCTCCCGTAAAAAACATTAGCTCTTTTCAGATTTAACAATTGTCCTCTAGACTGATAGCTAGGTGCTGGCGGTCCCGCTGTGGGAACTGGAGAGCACGGATTCCCTTGAATCAGATATTCCATGCATCTTTCATTTCTAACACAGGTTGGCTTCCCTCTGGACAAATCAGTCTTACTTCTGCAAGGCCTGATTGAAAGGTTGTCTTTAGTCAATAGATGAGTCTTTATGTGACAGACAACAGGCAGGCGGAGGGAGAAAGGGCAAGCTGATGGCTAAATGAGAGGATGGATTAGGGGAGTGGAGGGGGAGAGAGCTGTCATTAGCTCACAAACAGCACTTTCAAGCACAGGAAATTGCCTTGCCACCAGACATGGCCCCATTGCGTTATCTTCGTGTGGTCTACGCCAAAGCTCGGGGAGATGGGAGGGGGCAGGCTGGAAACCGTGCAGCAGTCGGACCCTTGCGCACAATTAATCATTCGCTCCTGGATGGCCAGAGAGAGGAGGGAGGCCGACGGAACAGCTTAGATTCAATCTGTCCTCATTTGCGCTATAATGGCCTCATCAATGGCGGTGAAAGCGTGTCTGTTTTCGCTGTAGTACCTGTTCTTTTCACCTCTCCTCCCGTCCTCTGCACTACCGAGGAATGGAGAGCTCTTTTCAGAGGAGGCAAAGGGTAGGTTTATGCAGCCGTAAAGCTTCCCATTTTTTAGTTACAAATGCTAAGCATTAGTGTTTCTTTTTTTAATAAGCCCACACTTGGACCCAAACCACATGGATGGGATTATGAGCGGCTGATCGTGTTATTTCTGTGTTTATCCTCGCTGGGTTTATTTGAATTAGCGGAATAACATCTGATTGCGGCTTTGTGCTGTAGCTGAACTTGCGATGCTAAGCAAAACAATGGCAAAGATTTCCATCCTGCTCACATGAATTCCATCACACTGCAACAAGTGGAGTCTGAGCGCTCATAATGAAATTGCTCTCCATCTGGAGGCACTTTACTCATTTGTTTTGACTCAAGGGCCCGACGCAGGGATGCCCTGTAAATGGTTGCTCGGATGGACGCTTGCATTGCAAACTCACCATTGTGCTGTAGTAGCAATAATAGTTTCCCATGGAACCATGACAACATCACAGACATGTTGGCTCACTCCAGTTTGCAAGAGAGTAAGTGGTTGTGTATTTTCCCTACTTTCTAAAGGTAGCCCCTCTGCAAACACGAAATATGGAGACAAAGGATTGAGAAGGCAAAAAGTTGGGCAGAACACCTTCGTCCTTTACATTTTTATATATTACCGCAAGTCTTCTTACCAAAGCGATTTAGAATAAGGGTCAGTTACCAGGACACTTATACACTCACAGCAAGAAAACTGACTTTCCTCAAGCCTGCCATGTCAAATAACACACGTCTTTTCCTGTCGATTTCTCAGTTGTGCAAGTGAATGGCACTAAGTCAGATGCCAGGAGCACTTCAGTTATTTCCCTTTAGCCCCCTGCATCCACCAAAACAACCTCACTCTTATTTCGAAATGTCCTGGCTCTGAAAACCCAGCCGTCTTTTAGGAGTGAAGTATCCAGAGACCCTCTCCAAGTCCCTCTAATGAGGGCCCGAAGAAAGCCTAAGAGCACTCAAGACCCCACTGTCGAGCTTTTTGCGACTGTGGGAAAGCTTTCTTGACATAGCCGAGAAAAGAAAAGGGAAGTAAAAAGAAAACGTGCCCCTCTGAGACGGCCTGAAGACGAAGAGTCGTGAGCAATTAACAGCTGCTCGCTTTTATTGATGCTTGCATCAACAGAGCTTTAAATAAAATCATAAAGTTACACAGTCAAGCCGTACAGCGTGGTATTTGTCAGGATCCGGCATTGATTTCATTTCGTTTCGGCTTGGATGCACTTTCTCGGGAGACACTGTGGATGCGGTCCTTCCCTGCAGCAGCTGATTTTGCTTAACACATTTTTGATTTATGGTCAACTACAAGGCGACACAGGCGGAATGACTTAATATTGCCGGCGATGAAGACAAAGGAATTTTAAAGACTCGAGGTGATCTTCAATTATCACAAGTGGCTTTAGCAAGAGCCGCTCATGCTGCGCTCTTATTTGCCGAGATGCCATGCTGCAGCAGTGGGCAGCCCTCTGCAGTGCGGAGGGCTGGATAGAGGGAAGACTGACAGTCTTGCATAAGACAACTGTGGGCTCTTCTTTAAGACCCTTGGTCCAGTGCTCCATGTTTCTTGTAGCAAAGCTTAACTCATGCCATATTAACAGGTGCAGTCTATCCGCTGAGACACTAAAGGTCATCGCTCTCAGCATGAACATTTCAGGTTTAAGCCGACTTAACGCAACTGTGGCACCCAGTCCAGCTTTTTCAAATTCCGACTGCATGAATGAAATCTATATGAGATTTATTTTTACTCAGAGCTTCTAATCCTGGAAACCGGATGGCTGAAATATGAATGAGCGAGAGCGCACTACCACAGAAAGCACAAGCTGTTCGCCGCTCTCTGTGGATCCTGTTCTCTCTTTAACGGTCCTTCTTCAGTTCTCAGTCTTGTATTCATTTATGTCCTGTTCTTTTCTTCGCTTACATCACCTTTGGAGGATGCTCCCAGGGTTTCACAGATAGAAGCTATAGTCCTTCCTGAGCAAATTGCATTTTCCCTTGGTGATGGTTTGGTATTACAGGCTTTTACCAGGGCGTTCCTCTCTCCAGCTTGCCCAGAGCTGCTTCTTCTATTTACATCTCTATAGAGCAGCAGAGAACAGCAATGAAACCTCTGAGCCGCAGCGGCCTTGACAAGAGGATCGCTTTCTGGTGCGGATTTGGTCAACTCCTCGCGAGGGTGATTC
>JAFVLL020004100.1:0-22672 GCA_021397915.2 Tor tambroides | reverse complement strand
CCGTTGAAGTATCCACAACCATTGAAGTATTCAGTTTCTACAGCGCCTCATTTGGCGCACATCATTCTCTTTCTGTGAAACCTGTTAAACCCCATTCACCGGCTCTAACTTCATAGCAATATTAACTCTATAGCGGTTTGCCCGAGCATTGCAATTCTTTCTCTCTTACTAGAATTCAATCAAATGGCTTTCCCAACTCATTTTTGCGTTTGCACGGCACATTATTTCTTCTGCTGCGGCCGTGCGTGCGTGTAGCATAGAGGGAACATTGCTTGCAAGGATATACCAGTCTGGACCTTTTAAAAGATGTCCTGATGCAGCACAGAATTGCATAGTTCCAGACATTCAGTTTTGATTTTGATTAATTCATTCTGATTTCAGAGCAATGATATTAAAGCCATCATGTCCTCTCCCTCCACAGGTGTATTTCATGTTTTGAGAGTGTAGTCCCCTGCCCAATCTGGCAACCCTGACCATTGGTCCAAGGATCCCGATTATTGCCTCATAAGGCAGTATCTGAGATATTTTGACTCTATTTCAGTACGTGTTGTGACTGTAGCTACACATTTAAACAATTTAAAATTGTAGATCCTAAAGACTTAATATTTATATATCTGTCAAAGAGAGTAAATACTCACTTTTGGAGCTTGGTTATGTTAATTTTGGGCCCTACTTTGTAAATATGATCATATAAACCTGATTTAGCTTGTTTGCTTTGTCTAAACCATATTTTGTCTTAATGAAAATTAAGTGTCTGTCTTTCTTTCTGTACAGTTAGCCTTTATACATCTTTTATTTTATACAGTATTATATTGTAAAACTGTATGTTTGTATTACACACAGACAGTTTTACATGTGTATATGTATATTTTGTAATTTTTACAATTGGCGAGCACTAATATTGAGCCATGATTGTGAAAATGGTCAGCTACATCTAGTTGGTCTAACTTGATTTTAGTTCTTTTTTTTATATTTATATATAGTATGAGAGAGATGATTTAGTTATTAAACTCTAATTTTCATTTTATATATTTTGATACCATAATGTGTATATAGTCTGTAGTGCTTAAAGATTTAATCGTATAAGAAAACAAAGGTTTAAAAAATGGGTATCTGCAGTTTGGTGTTTGCTTTATTCTATGATTTCCCTTATCGTAATCACCTTAATTACAATTTTGGTTTTTATATATATATTTTAATGATGTGTGTAAATTGTGTGTGACCCTCAGCCATGCAGCAGGTGCTGGATAACCTCAAGGAGCTGCCGCCTTCAACAGGAGCCAAAGACATCGACCTCATCTTCCTCCGTGGCATTATGGAGAGTCCCATAGTTCGTTCCCTTGCTAAGGTATAAACTAATACTTCATTTTAACTTCTTTAGTTTGATAGCTCTTAGGAGACATCAAATAATTAACATTATACGTGTTATTTTTTTAAATAATCCTTTAAATTATTAGTTAATAAGAGTTATATCTACCTCCTAAATATCAGCATAAACATTCACATGTGCACACATTTATGATGCCAGGGGTTGTTTGTTGTGTGTCAGGTCATAAGAATGTGATGTACAGGCGGCCTCCTCTTATTCTTTAATATAGCTGTGTGAAATTGTTTAAATTGTGAGATATACTGGTTGAGTTTCACTTTGTTTGATGAGGAACTCACAAAGGCGTGTTACCTTTGTGAGAAACATATAGTCCATGTTACTGTACTGTCTGTGGATTTTTATAGTAAGAGTTAGTTAACAAGTGACTGATGGTTTGATCTGCATTACTGTCCAGTTCGTACGGTCTGTTTCCTCTGAGTAATCCTGTGCTGACACGGTTTTCAGTCCATAATGATTTTTAAACACATTTTTTAAAAAATGTGTGGTGCAGGTTATTCTGCTGTAGCGACCCCTGATAGGGAGCAAACTGTGAGGGAGAGAGAGAAATTTATTGTAACTTATTTGTTCACTAACATCTGTATATATTCATGTAGATCTCAAAAAATAAATACTAGTGGTGTCAAACGATTAATCATCCAAAATAAGTTTTTGTTCACTTAATATATGTGTGTACTGCATATATTTATTATGTATATATAAATACAAACACATGCTTGTGTATATATTTAAGAAAAATATGTAATGTTTATATTAAATATTTCTATATAATATAAATATATACATATAAATATTTTCTAAATATATACTGTATGTGTGTGTCTTTATATATACACAGTACACACATTATGTGAACAAAAACTGTGATTAATCGCGATTAATCGTTTGACACCACTAATAAATGCAGAATTAAAAATCTTAAATTCCCACCACTGTACAATTTCAACCACATACCAAATGATGTATTCCTTTTTTTATCATTTGGTGAAAATGACGTTTTAAACGTTTTTAGAAAGTTCTTTTTCCTAAGGCTTAGGCCTATTTCAAGAGTTTTATTTATGTTAAATGCACATGATTGAGAACAAATTTAGTGTTCAAAAATAGTCTTCACACATTAATTCGTTCATATGCATTTCACTGACTGTTTGCTAAACAAGAACATTTGAAAGACGTTGTGGTGGAAATGGCACTGGAAATAAAAACTGGGTCTAATGTTCATTCAAATTGAAGGTTTTTTTTTTATTTTTTTTATTTCACTCTGTTGATCATAGTTTTTTTTTATAGTTTTTTTTTTATAGTTAGTCTGATCAAGGGTAAAATAATCAAATGTATTAATAGGATATTTGGAAAAATAACACAAAGGCATGATACAGTTTTATTTATTTCATATTTAAAAAAATCTATTTAAGTAAAATTTATGCACTGAGCCAATTGATTAAATCATTATTCTTAATGAATTTGTACAGTTGTTAAAACACTCTCTTCCATCTGAAGTGTACATGGCAGTGCATTTGTTAATCTAGACGTAATCCATTAATCGCTTTCTTGGCAAGACACTCAAGTTATTTTGTCTCCGCCCACTCTCTCTCAGGCTCACGAGCGATTGGAGGATGTTAAGCTGGAGGCGGTGCAAAGTAATAACGTGGAGCTAGTGAGTGAGATCCTGTCTGATATGAGCAGTCTGACCACTCATGATGAAAGTGTAGCAGAACTCTGTAAGATCCTGAAGGAACCGCACTTCCAGGTACCAAACCTCAGTGTCTATCTGACTGCCTCTTTCATGATATGTTGACTGTTTATTTACATTATTTATTCATCCTGTAGCCTTCTCATCAGAAAAGGAAGCAAGATCACCGATAAGCACTTGAAAAATTGCACAAATTAGTTGATCCTGTGTTTTTTGTTTTGTTTTTTTTAAAGGAAGATGATTGATTTGGTAATTTGTTGTTTGTTTGTTTTGTTCTGTATTCTCTTGGTATTTTCAGTCCTTGTTAGAAGCTCACGACAAGGTGGCCTCTAAGTCATATGAAGCTCCTCCCACCAGCACCAATTCCACCAGCATGGCCAGCTCATCCCTCATGCCGGCTGACACGGTTCGCATGATCAGCATCCAGAAGAAGGCCGGAGAGCCTCTGGTGAGTGACAGATGTTCTCAGTTTCACAGGATTAGATCCCACAGTCGGTCAGATCTTTAGCTCTGTAGAGTCTCTCTACTAACAGCTTGTGTTTCAAATCCACGCAGTGCCATTTGGTTAGTCTGCGTTGGAATGTTTGTGTTTGCATTAACAAGATCTAGGCTTAATTGTTAAATTAGAGCTTCATATACAAGGAAGATCTAAGGCCAACCAGTCTCGAGCTGCAGATCTATAGTTGGCAGGCTGCAATGTTTTAACACCTAGTAAAATGTCATTGTGTCTCTGCCAAGGTCAGAAATTCACCAGGGTGTTGGTTAAAAAACAACCAACTGAAAACAACCTTTATTCATTTATTGCACAATTGATTATATTAAAAGCCACTGAAAATAACATTTATTTAGGGATGTTTTAAAATATGATTTCATATAAAAAGTCACTGAAAGAAATGTTAATTTCAGTGGCTTTTAATATAATAATCAGAATCAGAATAAGCTTTATCAGAATCAGAATGAGCTTTATTGGCCAAGTATGTTTGCACATACGAGGAATTTGTTATAGTGACAGAAGCTCTACAGTGCAACAGAAAGACAGCAACAGGACAGGACACAGATAATAAAAGAATAGTAAACAAATATACAAATAGGCAATGTACAAAACAGCAAAACACAATATATAATATAGACAATTATGCGTGTGCGGGTCTGATATGTGTAAATATGTCCAAATATATTAGACAAATGTGTGTACAGGTCTGATATGTGCAAATATGAAATGAAAAGAAAAAAAAAAAAAAGAGAAGTGTGGTGAATAAATAATAGACTTGTGTGTTCTGCGTTTTATTGTCAAGTGTTCATGAGATGGATTGCCTGAGGGAAGAAACTGTTCCTGTGTCTGGTCGTTCTGGTGCTCAGAGCTCTGTAGCGCCGACTAGACGGTAACAGTTCAAAGAGGGAGTGTGCTGGATGTGAGGGGTCCAGAGCATTCTACAGTCTCTTTGACTCACTTGATAAGTACAGTTCTTGGAGACTGGGGAGGGTTGTACTCAATGATCTGCTCAGCAGTCCGGATCACTCCTCCTAAGTAGTCTTCTGAGGCTAGATTTAGTAGCTGAGCTGAACTCAGATGTTATTGAAGTGCAGAGGATGGATTCAACGATGGCAGAGTAGAACTGCTTCAGCAGCTCCAGTGGCAGGTTGAATTTCCCTCAGCTGGCGAAGGAAGTACAACCTCTGCTGGGCCTTCACAATAGAGTCAATGTGATTGTCCCACTTCTGAACTTGAGAAATTATGGTGCTAAGTAAATCTGAATGACTCCACCGCAGTCACAGTGCTGTCTGTGATGCTGGAGTGGGGGAGAGCAGGGGTTTCACCCGGTGCTCACGATCATCTCCACAGTTTTGAGCGTGTTAAGCTCCAGTTGTTAAGACAGCACAGGACAAAGCCAGCCCTTAACCTCCTGCAGTTCAGCAGACTCACACCGCCTCCTGAATGAGGCCGATGACTGCTGTGTCAGTCTTGCAAATTTCAGGAGCTGACAGAGGGGTCTTTAGATGTGCAGTCATTCGGTAGAGGGAGAAGAGAAGTGGGAGAGACCCATTCTGAGAGCCCAGTTGACTGACGGGGTGCTGAATGTGTGTTTTCCAGCCTCATGATTGGCTGCTGCCTGTCTGTCAGGAATCTGTTGATCCACTGACAGACAGAGGTGGGGACGGAGAGCTGTGTCAGTTTACCCTGAAGGGTGTCCGTGATGATGGTGGTAAAGCGGAGCTGAAGTCCACAAACGGGATCCTCATAAGTCCCTGGTCTGTCTAGATGCTTCAGGATGAAGCAGTCCCATGTTGACTGCATCATCCACAGACCTGAAATGTTCAGGCAAACTGCAGTGGGTCCAGTAAGGGTCCAGTGATGTCCTTCAGATAAGCCAAACCAGCTCTTTTAAATGATTTCATGGCTACAGATTTGAGCCCACAGGTCTGTAATCATGTCCTGTAATTTTGGGTTTTTTTGGGACGGGATGACATGGTGGAGCGTTTGAAGCATGAGGATTTTCGCATAGCTCTAGTGATCTTGTTGAAGATTCAGTGTGAAGATGGGTAGCCAGCTGATCAGCACAGGTTTTTAGGTAGGCTGGGTATACCCCATCTGGGCTTGGTAAGTTCTTTTTGTTCTTTCTGAAGACCATGACTTTTCTTTTACAAGCAGACTATCAGCAGGGGGTTGCTGGAGGTAAAGAATGGCTGTGACAGGTGCCTTAAAGTGGTGGTTGTTTTTTCAAACCTAGCAGCAAAAGTCATTTCAAATTGTCTCTGCTGTTTGCTGATTTCCTGAGGCTGGGGGATGTGTCTTTGTAATTGGTGATGTCTTTCATACACCTTTCCCACTCAGAAGCAGGATCACTCGGGAAGAGAATTTGCTCCTATCACCAGAATAATTTTCTTGCCACTCTGATCCTCCCTTTCCAGTGGCATTTAGTTCATGTTTGTACAAGACTTTATCCTCTGTGTTTTTGCTTTTCTTTGGTCTTCCTTGACTTGAGCTGTCTGAAAGCCTTGTAAGGGAACCATGGTTTGTCACAGCATGTTAAAGAGCCTGAAGGAATGAATATAATCCTCTCAGAAACTGATAGCAGATGTTGTACAGTCTCTGTGGAGCTCAGCCCCAAATCGTGGCGCAGCTCTCAAAAACAACTAATCAGTAAGGTTTAAATAGGTTTGTGGTGATCTTGTTCTCTGTTTCATTAGTCCATCTTTTAACAGTTCTTAATACAGGCTTTGAAGATTTAAGTTTCTGCCTGTAGGACGGAATAAGATGAACCAAACAGTGGTCAGAGAGTCCTAAAGCTGCTCGTGGAACCGAGTGATATGCTATCCCTTATTGTTGTGTAACAGTGATCCAATATGTTATTGTCTCTGGTGGACATGATGTGCTGTCTGTATTTTGGCAGTTCTATTTCAGAGATTTATTATTAAAGTCCCGAGAATGATTAAAACAGAGTCCGGGTGTTGTTCTGTGTCTGTGATCTGATCAGCGAGTTTCTGTAGAGCTGTGCTCATGCGCTCTGCGGAATGTAGACACTGTCAGGAATGAACGAGCAAAAACTCCCATGCGAACAGAACGCGCCAGGAACGTTAATGAAGAGCTGCTTTAGATTCTGAACAGTACACTTTAACACAGTTACATCTGTACACCACCCTTCATTGATGTGTAAAAGCACCTACGCCGCGATTTCCCCATTGATTCTGTGTCGCGATCCGATCTGATCAGCTGAAAATTAGGCAGACGAAGCGCGCTGTCCGGTATGTCGCCATTTAGCCAGGTTTCCGTGAAACACAAAGCAGCAGAGTTTGAAAAATCCTTGTTTGTCCGGGAGAGCAGAAGGAGTTCGTCCGTTTTGTTGGGTAGAGAGCGGAGATTCGCCAGATGGATGCTAGGCAACGGCATTCGAAATCCGCGCTGTCTGAGTTTCACGAGCGCGCCGCCACGCTTCCCCCGCCTGCGCCTCCTGAAGCGTTTGACCAGAGCTACAGCTCCGCCAACAACAATGTCCAGCAAAACGTCCGAGTAGTCAAAATCCGGTAGAAGATTTTGTGGTGTGTTCTGCCGAATGTTCAGCAGGTCATCCCTGGTAAAACTGATCGTATTTGAGTAACAAAAAACAGGAAAAACAAACAAAAACAGTACAAACACTGAAGAGCAACGCACAATAGCTGCCATCTGCGGCGCCATCTTGAAAGGGAATAAGATAAAATAATGCAATATCCAATAAATGAATGAATGAATAATGTTGTTTTCAGTGGCTTTTAATATTGTAATATAATATAATAATTAGGTCTGCAATACGATTGCATTCAAAACTGTGTATATGTACTGTGTATAATTATGTATATGTAAGTAAAGCCCTAAATATAATATAATATCCCCCTATATCATTCCTTAATAAAAAGTATGTCTGACTCTTTGTACCGGCATTTCTGAGATTTATTGTGTCGTCTCTTTTAGGGTGTAACATTCCGGGTGGAGGATGGCGACCTTGTCATTGCACGTGTTATGCACGGCAGCATGATTGACAGGCAAGGTATGCTGCATGCAGGTGATATCATCCGAGAGGTGAACGGCCGAGAGGTGGGCAAAGACCCCATGGCATTGCAGCACATGCTGAGGGACTGCAATGGAAGCATCACACTCAAAATCCTGCCCAGCTACAGGGACACACCTCCACCCACACAGGTCAGCACACCACTGATTCACAGCAAACCCAATCAAGTTAAATGGCACCAAATTAAAAAATCTTCATCAACTTTTTGTTTGTTACACGGCAGTTTTGTGGTTAGTCGTTACATGGCACCAGGTTTCAGTTGTATTTATTTAGGAATGCCCCGATATCACTTTATCCAGAACTGACCGACACCGATACTTTAATTTTTGGTACTACTTGGCCATAACCAAGTACAGATACATGTATTTTCATTGCATTCATAATTCTTAAAAATACTGGGTACAAAAACCAAATGAATATGCATAATGTTATTTGGCTTAGTTCATTTATTAAATAGATATTTCCTTCAGCTATGCAGTTTTGCACTTAATGCAAAACTGCAGGTTTTTTTATTGCAGTTTTGAACTTAATTAGTCATTTGTGGATTGTTTTACTTGCTTTTGACACATCGGACCAAACTACAAACTTTTTAGTGACGTCTGTGAGAAAGGGATATTCACTTGAATATTGGATGTTTAACACATTAATTACATGCATGCACTTCGCAGACATCCTTAATTTCTAATAACTCCATTCTACTCTGTTTGTTCTGTTGTCAGTGATTCTTTGTCTGTTCACAATTCACAGCACTGTTCACATGCTGTTTGGTATCGGGGCATTTTAACGAGTACGAGTACAGTATCTGTATCAGTGCATCCCTAATTTATTTATTACATTGTCTAAAATTTTAGTGACTGTTACGGGACAAATCCATACAAAATTCAGTTTGGTGGACATTTGCTGCAACAAGAACTAGCATGAATTTGTATAAGATCATCCTCATCTGAACTGCTAGTATCTTTCTCTAATAATCAGATACAAAATAATCTTGTCCCATAATCCTGATTTTAGTGCTGTATAACCTCCTGATGGCTTATGGGTTTGAACAGTCCTTGAGGAAGAAAAAGGAGAGACCTGGTCTCTGGGTGACTCAGAATGCCATCGGGCTGAAACTGAACATGGTTATCCCTATTAATAACACGACCTGTGCTAAGTAGGGCAGATGGGAGGAGTTAAACATGCGCACACCCTTACTTTCTACTCTAAGGAGATCTGGGCCTGGAGAGAAATAGATCCTCAAATTCTCAGTCATTAGCTTTTTTTTTTTTTTTTTTTTCTTTCATCAAATCTTTCTAATGTTAGTAAAGTGTTTTGCACCACAGTGAGTCATAATTGGGACATACAGGACTGTAATGTGCAACATATTTGGTGCAAAGAAATCGCACAAGTTAAGCAGGTTTCGCAGGTCCATGTACGATTGCTGGTTCAGATCCTGATCCGAATAGGTTTAGGTCCTCAAACAATGTGGTGCGTCACGTCAACCATTTTACCATTTTGCCACTTCCTGAGAGTGTACTTCTAAGCAAGTTTGTCCTTCACCCACTTTCTTTGAATAAATACTGTTCGAAAACCTCGCACAAGAGCAAACACCGGGGGCGAGGGTTTACAGAGATCCGTTCCTTGTGCCAAACCTAAATTTCTGTCTTTTTTAGACCTGAACTTTACTCTGTGGCTTGGTTGTGTGCAGTGAATGACCGCTGTGTGCGTTCTGTTGGGAAATCATCACTGATAAAGATCCACCAGGATCCATAAATATTTCATGTGAAAACATACCGTTGTCCTTCATGGAGAAGCCCATTTACAACTCGCACCACCATAAGCTGTCTCTGTTACTATTCATTTATTTCCCAGGAAGATGCAGTATTCTATAGACAAAACGTTGACAATGTGAATTGGCCTAGCATTACACAACACAGATTTTGTCAATAAAACATGAAAACGCTTTAGCCTTAATGTTTGTTTGTTTGTTTGTTTGTTTTTTGGTTGGATATTATACGTAAAATACAACCTTCCCCTCATCATATGCATATGTCGAAGTCAGCATTGAGAATTTCTTTTGCCTGTGAGCTATGACATGATTGCATTTTTAGGCTATAATTAGCATCTTAAAATGAGTCATGGTAATAAACAGGAGTAACAACACTTTCTTTGTCCTTTAGGTGTATCTGAAGCCACATTTCAACTACAATCCTGACACAGATAATCTGATCCCTTGTAAAGAGGCTGGTTTGGCTTTCTCTAAAGGAGACATTCTGCATATAGTGAACAAGGAGGACCCCAACTGGTGGCAAGTGAGAAGCATATGAATTTTTTTGGTCACACTTTATTTTAAGGTCCAATTCTCGCTATTAACAAACCATTAATTAACCATGACTTTTTTTTTGCCTCAAACTCCTCATTTGCTGCTTATTAATAGTTAGTAAGGTAGTTAAGTTTGGGTATTGGGTAGGATTTGGGATGTAGAATGTGGTCATGTAGAATTATGTGCTTTTATAAGTACTAATAAACAGACAATATGTTAATAATTGGTATGCTAAAGAGCAACTTGTTAATAGTGAGAATTGGTCCCTAAACTAAAGTGTTACCTTTTTTTTTTTTTTTTTTTTTTTTTTTTCCTTCCTTCCTTCCAGTTCTTTGTTTTGGTCAGATTTCTTTAATTGCTGAAATATTTGACATTGAAGCTTTACATTTAGGCCTGTAATATAAATGGAGTCCGCACTGGCTTGATCCCCAGTCAGTTTCTTGAGGAAAAGAGGAAGGCATTTGTAAGGAGAGACCTGGATGGATCAGGTACAGAGGTTTAGGTTTTTTTTGTTTGTTTGTTTTTTCTAGTTATGGATTAAATTTATTTTAGGGATATATCATAGTTCCTTCCTATTGCATTTATGCTGTAAACAAAGTTTTGCCTGTGGGTTTGTTTTAGGAATCCTCTGTGGGACATTAACTGGAAAAAAGAAGAAAAAGAAAATGATGTACTTGACAGCGAAAAATGCAGGTTAGATTTGAAAGGGTTCTTTGTTATTAATGTTTAATCTTTCAAAAGTTTGGTGTCATTCTTTTATTTGGCAAGGTTAGATTAACAAGAGACTTTTTTCTTTTTTTTTTTTGTAACACTATAAATGTATTTACTATTTCAAATAAATACTGTTCTTTTGAACTTTATTCATCAAATAATCCTGGAAAGATATTTGAGTTTCCTCAGAAATTTCTTGAGTACCAAATCAACATGTTTGAATTTTCCAGTATTCAGTGTTACATGACCCTTCAGAAATCATTCTGTTGGTTGTACTAAAATTTTATCAAATAAATGCAGCCTTGGTGAGCATAAGAGCCTTCTTTCAAAAATGTAAAAAAATAAATCTTACCGTTTTAAAAAAAAAAAAAAAAAAAAGTCTTAATGACACCAAACTGTTGAAAGGTAGTGCAAGTATTTTTAAAATGTAAGAATTAACTTTCAAAACTTCTCTCTTTCTAATAGAATTTGACCGCCATGAATTACAGATCTATGAGGAAGTAGCAAAGATGCCTCCATTCCAGAGAAAAACTCTTGTGCTGATTGGTGCACAAGGAGTGGGTCGCCGAAGCCTCAAGAACCGCCTGATTGTGTTAAACCCGCTGCGATATGGAACTACTGTACCTTGTGAGTATATAATCAACATTAACATTAACATTAAAAGGATAGTTCACCTTCAGTCGATGGTCCCCATTGACTTCCATAGTATGGGGAAAAAAACACTGCCAATGGGGACCAGCTGAAGGCAAATTACCCCTTTAATATTGTTATGTATTACATTAATAATTACTACATTTGTTATTTTACCAATAAAAAGTCTCACTCATCAGAATTTCATGTTTCTCAGTCACTTCTCGGCATCCACGCGATGACGAAAAGGACGGCCAGTCATACTGCTTTGTGTCCCGGGAGGAGATGGAGACAGACATCAAGGCAAGTCGCTACCTTGAGCATGGAGAATATGACGGCAATCTATATGGAACCAAAATCGACTCCATCCATGAAGTCGTTCGCACAGGACGGACTTGCATACTGGACATCAACCCACAGGTGAGTGGTTTTGTTAATGACACAATGAGATGTTTTAGTTTGATATTGTACTGTGTATTGTAATCTGTAATAGACTGTAGTCTTTACATATTAATAGCTGGTGAGGATGTGGTACAGGATGAACTACAATTTTTCATCGTCCTGTCCAGGGATTCCTAAACTTGTCAGCAAAACCCCTTTGACCTAAAAAAAATTACTTAAAGAAACCCTGAGATTTTAAAGTTGTAATGAAATGGAAGTAGCAACAGACATTTTCTTCCATATTGTGAGGTAAATCCAACTGAAACATATTATTGGAAAATGAAAAAAATATAGGACAGGCACTTTGTTGATTGGACAAAGGAAGAGCTGAATGTGAGCCTGCAGTCGATTGTGAGAAAAGTGTGGCATATGTGACCAGAGAAACACTGAAACAGATTTTTTGAATCAGTGGTTCAGAACTTGTATAAAACTCACCGAGTCATGTGATTTCAACAAACGAGGCTTCATTATGTCATACGGTTTTGTTTTTTTAAACCTTGGTTTGCAAACATTTCAAAATTTCAGAGGGTTCGCAACTAGATGTTGATCTGGTGAGCTCATAATTGGCTAGTGGTTTTTAAATGGTCTTGGATCAGTGTTATAATGTACATTCATTTTTAATTCATTTTTAATTAATTTTAATGAATTTTAAGTGTTGTGTGTATAGAATACATAAAGGAAAATGATACGTAATTGCTTCTGAGCTAGTTTGCCAAGCCCTGTCTAAAAAAAACACACCCTACCTAATAAGAATTTCAAATGAATAAAACACAAATTTTACAGAACCTTCCCATGTAATAGTATTTAATTATTTGTAGATTACATTTAATAGATTGCACTTTTAAAGCATTTGCAATTGGTTTGTAAAAGGTGTCATTATACAGAGTTTTTGTTGCGCTTACATTTTTGACCAGAAGGTGTCACCTGCCTGTAGTCTATTGAGCGCTTCAGAACAGTGAATCGGTTCATGGACCAATTGGTTTAGTTGATTCAGAGCTTCAAAAAGCTTCTTCTCCCCCTTCACTAATAAAAAGACTTTATTTGATAAATGTGCTCTGCAGGCGCTAAAGGTACTGAAGACATCAGAGTTTATGCCATTCGTGGTTTTCATCGCTGCCCCAGAGCTCGACACACTACGGGCCATGCACAAAGCTGTGGTGGATGCTGGGATCACAACCAAGCTACTGACGGTCAGCCTCATTTCTGTCTATCAAATTCACTTTCTCAATTTTTTTCCCAATAATGTAGAAACATTGGAGTTACCATAAGCTCAGAGTTTGAGATATGGGGCCAGTTTTACTATCAGCTTGCGCCAGCGGAAAACCGTCTTTTGGCAGAGTACTGTCAGGATTTACTCTCGCACTAATTTTCCCTGTTTAGTAAAACTGGCCAATGGTTCTTTAGAAGCCACAAGTAAGTGTGACGACTTCTATTTCTGTCTTTAGGAAACAGACCTAAAGAAAACAGTGGACGAAAGCGCCAGGATCAAGCGGGCATACAATCACTACTTTGATCTGACTATAGTTAATGACAATCTGGACAAGGCCTTTGAGAACCTGCAAGCAGCTGTGGAGCAGCTGTCCACGCAACCACAGTGGGTCCCTGTGAACTGGGTTTACTGAGACGTCGTCGTCATCATCATCATCATCATCGGCGGCACAACCGATACGTCAGCAGCACAGAACACAAGTTCACACTGAACGGACCCAGCAGTCACTATGCAAATGTACACTAGCCATCCAGTCATGACAGACATAAGGGAAGTGTACTTATTTATTAACGTTTTTTATTTTCTACTGACTAAACTTAAAGTGCCCTCATTATGGGTTATGAAAGGTTCATATTTTGGTTTTGGGAGTCCCCAACAACAGGTTGACATGCATACAAGGTCAAAAAACACTTTCATTTTCTTATAATATGCCTTTATTTTTACCTTATTTGCTCAACGACTCCCAGACAATTCGCTCAACGATTAATTTTTCCAAACCCCTCCTTTGCGTGACGTTAATCTGCGGTGATTGGTCAATTTCATTTAAAGCAGCGTTTGCCAGCACAGTGCTGCTTTGTGTGCAGCCGTTACTGGGGAAACAGCTATTTTTACCCCTCCAAAATCGCCACCTAGTGGCAAAGAATTAATTTGCATTTTCATTCAGACCAACGCGAAAATCAAGTTTCCCCAGGTCTGCATGCAAAACAAGTGGGTGGGGAAATATGCTAATCTTTCATGTTGATGTCAACATGAAAGGCTTGGGGTTCTTTTAAAAATGACTAGTTTTAATGATTCAGAGTCGACTCTTTCTTTTGAGAGACAATAACTTTATACACAGTGCACTTTCAGATTTAAAACTTTGCAGGATGTTTTCATTCACTTAGAGCTGTGTTACACACTGCATGAAAGGTCATTGTCAAAAATCCATAATAGGGGCACTTTAAGCACTTGGAGGGAAAAAAAACAAATATAGGATTTTTTTTTTTTTTTTTTTTTTGAATGGTTTGTCATTTAAAATAGTGATTTTAATAATTTTCCAAATAAGTATAAGCTGCATTACAGTATTTAAAGCAGGGGTCTGTTTTCTTGCTGTAATTTTAGTGTTACAATCATTGGTTTACAGTGCAGCATTCATCTCGCATTTCTTCATCTGTCATACAGTCCAGTCACTACAGTATGTCAAGCAGCGTTAGTTTATCCAGCTTTGATCTTTAGAAGTGTCATCCTATTATCCTTTTTCATTTCGGTTCAGTTCAAGGAACGCTAGGAGTAAGCCAAATTTAACTTTTACAATATCACAGTAGCACTTTATTTTACAGTCCTGTTATGTATGTACTATAATAACTAGGTACTAATCCAGAACCTAACCTTATAGCCCAGAGTATACTTTGACGCAAACGCTTAAAGGGGTCGTTCACTAAGAAAATTGTCGTTTACTCACCCTCATGTAGTTCCAAACCTGTCTGAATTTCTTTCCAATGTTGAACAAAAAAGAATGTGGGTAACCAAACAGTTGTATGGTTACCCACATAGTATGGAAAAAATACTATGAAAGTCAAAGGGGACCAGAAACCATTTGGTTACCAACATTCTTCGAATTATCATCTTTTGTGTTCAGCAGAACAAAGAAATGCATTCAGGTTTGGAACAACTTTAGGGTGAGTGAATGATAACATATTTTTAACTTTTGTGAACTCCTGCTTCATTGCTACATCCCATCCATGTGTGGTTTTTTTTTTTTTTTTTTTTTTTTTTTTTTTCTTTTTCCCCCCTACTGAAATGATGGGTCGGTTCAGTGTTGCCACCTTGTGGACAGACAAACAAATTAGTGTGAAAAAGCTTGTCAGACAGATACTGTGCTTGAAATCGTATACTTCCCTACTACATAGTATGCAAAAAAATCAGTACACAAACAACAGTATTATGTTCAAATTCATAGTATTTGATAAACAGTAGGTGAAAAAGTACCTGGTTGACCTACTGCTTTCACCAGGATTCTGAAGTGTGCATTCAATGGACACTTTACTATCCCATAAAGGCCATGGCAGAGGATTTATGAATGGCAGTAATTTCATTCATACTACCCATACTCGCACTATATAGAACATGCTTTTTTTTTTTGCTAAATAAATTCCAATTCAAATGTAATGCCTATGATGATGATTTCAGACACACTGAGAGTTTGTATGAGATCTCTGCAAAACAAAAGTGAACATTTTCAGACTGGTGGGTGTTTCTAAATAATGCAATGAAAATGATGCCCCTTACCTGACCCCACCCCTAAACACAGCAGCAAATCTGGTAACGTGGTTGAAAACACCCTCATTTTGGCCTCGCCCACTGATCTAGTAACCCATTACTTACTAAACGTACTGCAATGAAGTATACTCTGGGCTTAAGGGCCGGTTTACACAGAACAAGTTTTTGTGTCTTTTGTGTTTTCAGTGTCTTATCTTGTGCAAGTTGAAAATGCATAACCTTGGCTGATTTTCCATTCATCGGTGCTGCACCTCTGCATCTGGATATTTTTGCACGGCACCTGTAGTTTTTAAAAGCAGAAGCCTGTTCTGTGCGAACAGCCCCTAAATCTAACCTTAACTCAAGTCCAAGTTACCTTGCACTTAATATAAGATAATATAATGTATGTACTATAAAATAAAGTGCATCCAATATCACTGTTTTAGTTTTCTCGTTGCAGAATTATGAGCTAAAGTCATTGTGTTGCTTGTATGTCCTAGTATACAGAATCAGCAATGTATTTAGCTAAATGCCTTTTACACAGGCACAAAATCACATTCAGACATGGAATATAGACCAAGTGTGTCATGATCACAACCTACCTGGCCTCACAGATTCATAACCTGTTATCTAGCTGTATGTAGTGATGTACCTCTGTCTCTGGTGTCTTGCTCCAGTGTCTTTTTCAAGGCTTTGTAACTGATTTTTATCCAGCTTGCGTATTCACTTGAAAATTCTATATTTTGCGATACAGAGTTGTATTTTCTGAAAATAAACAGCTGTCTAATAAATTAATCTTAATTTTGGATCACTTATGAGTCTTTATTTTCTGGGGCCTCATTTATAAAGTGTACGTACGCTCCGATTTGATCTTAGTGTGTGCGTACGCTTAGATCCACGTAAGCTTTCTTGCAGCTCGCTGTTCTAAATGAAAGAATTTGGGCGATGGCTGGTGATCTTTAATATGTTAATGACTTTAGGAGTCGTTTACAAGGCAGAGAGATTTGATCATTCGTGAATCATGGGTTTCACATTTGAAAGAGGCGTATGTGCGTTTTCGGTTCATTCTATGAATCACACGTACGCATATTTGAGAAATGATCGTAAGATCAAATTTAGAATGGTTTCTGTGCGACATTTTATAAATGAGGCCCAAGGTGTGCAGATTTGCTCTTGTTAAAGAAGTTTAGATGGCAGAAATCTGGGTTAAGGAATTTATGAAAACATGGACAAAATATGATGTAAACAATTTATTGTGCATTTACACATAAGAGTGTATTTCCAGGGTTGCCAGGTTTTCACAACAAAACTAGCCCAATCGCGTTTCAAAGGGGGTCCCCCAGTAAATATCACATTCCGGGGGATAAAATACACATTTTTTTGGCAGGGTTCCCCTGGTAAAATTCGCATTCCAGGACCTAAATATCACGTTATCGGGTTCGCTTCAACCCGTGGACATGAAAACCAACCCATGGCAACAGTGTTAAAGTAAAAGTGCAGACTTGGCAACACTGTATTTCCACTCTAAAAGGTTTGACATTAGAGGTACATTAAAAAAAACTATTTAAAATGAATTGCAACTATTTAAAGACAATTTCTATAAAACCGCTGAAAGGCCACTTGAGGATACAATATTTTTTTTTTTTTATCCCAGTTTGTAGATTGTCCACCGCTTTAAGTGCTCTTTGGTTCTCAGCTTGCATCAGATATTTTCGCTTTGCTGTTGTACTCCAGTCAGACAGGGGGCACTAGAGATGCCAAGCTTTTAACAGTAATGCACAGCATGAGAGGAAGGCGATCCTGTGGGTTTCTGATTTTTGTAACCACTGAATCCTTCTCCTTAAACAGTGTCACTTTACAGGAAGCAAAGAGTGATGTAACCTTCTTGAAAACTTTCTCATCGGTTAACGCAGCCAGAGCAGCATCTTTCAGACAGGACTTCTTATTTGAAGTCATATTTTGCACCTGCAGGAAAATAAACACGTCATATAGGCAGAAAAAGGAAGCTGTTTCTTGCATGTACAAAGCTGCTCAGTCTGTTGTCCTTCAAGCCAGAAGATAATTAGCATGTTCAAGTTAATGAGTTTTTTTTTTTTTTACAATGATGGCTCTGGATTTATGAGCAAATTTAAAGCCTGTATTTAACACAACTTCAGACTTTAACAAAGCTTGCCAACAAAGATTGAGTATTATGTGTTGAGAACCCCGACTGTATTCGTCTAAAAGAAGAAAGTCATATACACCTAGAATGGCTTGAGGGTGACTAAATTATGGGGTAATTTTAAACAGGCCCTATTTATTACATGTGGCATTAATGCTTCCGTTTTTGATGGAAAACTGTTCTTAATACAGAGTACAGTTACTTACAAGATGAAGCAAAGCTTGCAGGGTTGCATGACTGCAGCAGGATTTGAGCTCAAGCAGGGCAGAGTCAGTCATCTCTACACGAGCACATGATTGGTTATGAGAACAAAGGTCAATCTGACACTCCCCCCACCCACAACAAACAACCATCAGGTAAATGACAACGATGCATTGAAAGTGAAACTACTGATTGTTTTTATGACCAGTTAATATACAAAACTTAATCTATGACCTTTATTTGTCAAAATTCTGTCACTTGAACTGAACTCACCATCTAAGGAGCTGATGAGCAGATGGGTGGCAGTCAGAACGCTGGGTTTCTTCTGCTTTCCAGAGTGATTAGTACCAGCAGTCTTCTGTACAAGCTCCAGCGTGGTCTTCAGAGCAGGCACCTTCTCTAATGTCCTGGGACCAGGCTGCAGCCCACCGCACAGGTCCTCTAGCTGAGAGAGGGACAAACAAGTCTAAAGATGTCCAACATGTCTATTATTACTGTTCAAATGTTTGGGGTCAGTAAGAGAGATAGAATCATGTGACATTGAAGACTTGAGTAAATTGTAGTACATGCTGAAAATGCAGCTTTGTCATTATAGGAATATATAAAATTTGAAAATCAAAAAAATCCTTGAGTATAAGAAACTTCTTTAAAAAAACAAAAGAACTGGCCTTGATAACAGCTTGCATTCTTTCTGCCATTGTTTTTATGTACTTCCAAATAGTTTCTAGTTGTTCCCAAAGACGTGCTTTTGTTGAAACTTTTGTGTGATCTATCTTTAAATCCATTAAATCCCAACAATAATTAATATTTCAGCATTAGCAACACTAGTGTGACTAAAGAGCTTACACATACTGGTGTGGATTAACCATTACAGGAACATAGAAAATGATTTTGGTAATCACCTGTATACTGTTAGTTGAGGGCAGCTGTGGCACAAACCTTACATTGGGTGGTGGTCTAATAAATTTGTTAAGCACTGTATATGTTTTATTTGTTGTAGAATAATTCCTACTGTTTCAAAAAAATTCAAAATCTGATGTAAGATTCCCCTGTCTCACTCACTGCGTCCTCCAGCACGCTGATGGCTGCACTGTCCTGCAGGAGCAGAGTGATCTGCTTGAATAATGAGGAGCGTGTGCTGGGAGGGAGTTTTGAGAGAACCGTAAACTGCCCCTGGAGTCCCTCCAGATCTAAAGAGAGAGAAAGTAAATCATCTTTATCAAAGCATTTTTTATGGAAATAATGTAAACTCTATAGTATTAGTTGAAAGTTGTGACGTACTGTCAAGTATGGTGACCCATACTCGAAATTGGTGCTCTGCATTTAACCCATCCAAGTGCACACACACAACAGTGAGTAGTGAACAAATGCGCACACACACACCGTGAACACACACCCGGAGCAGTGGGCAGCCATTGCTCCAGCGCCCAGGGAGCAATTAGGGGTTCGGTGCCTTGCTCAAGGGCACCTCAGTCGTGGTATTGAGGGTGGAGAGAGCGCTGTACATTCACTCCCCCCACCTACAATTCCTGCCGGCCCAAGACTCGAACTCGCAACCTTACAGTTACAAGTCCGACTCTCTAACCATTAGGCCACGACTTCCCCCTTAACCAGCTGTCCTTACTAAAACTCCATCAGGTCAATATACAATGCCGTGAAATAATATTTGCCCCCTTCCTGTTTTTTAATTTTTTGCATATTTGTCACACCTAAGAGATTCAGATCATCAAACAAATTTTAATATTACACAACGAAAATGCAAGTAAATACAAAGTGCAGTTCTTAAATTATGATTTCATTTATTAAGGGAAAAAAGCGGTCCAAACCTACCTGGCCCTTTGTGTAACATTAAAATGTGTTTAATGATTTGAATCACACACTAATTTTAATGATTTGAATTCACAGCAATGTACAACTAATAAACCAAAAATAAAAGTAGGTATTTCTTTTGAATAATTAATTAACGCTCAACCATGAAAACGTATGTTCTATATACTATGAATGTGTTACAAATGTAATCCAGACATTCGGCATTCACTATATTGGTGCTGTCATGTGACCCACCAGCGTCACTTTACAGCCATTCACAACTAGTAAATTTTTTTGTGAATACTGTGAATTCAAACACACCATGCTTTCACATCACATTTTTCACCTATTATATATAGTAGGGAAGTGTGTGATTTCTGATGCAGCCAAGCTTGCCGTGCTGGGCTAGCTGTGATGTGTCACAGATTCATAGATTTACACTTTGGGAAATCAACTTTCCAGTGGCTTACTTTACAGTTGTCACTGAATAATTACTCTGAGAAAAAATGATGTATTTTGTCAAAATGTTTTTTTTATGTTGTTTTCAATGAAAGATGGATAGAGTAGCTACTGTGATGTTACCTTTCTGCAGTTTGATGGTTGTTTTCTCTGGTGCAGCACTGACTGTGCTTGCAGGCTTCACCCTCACTGGCCCGTCAACTACAAAACCACCCTTGACATTTGGCAGCAGGCACAGTTCTGACAAAATGGATGAGAGTACATTCATTCAGAATTACCATTCCTATAATGTTTAAGAACATTTTTCTAAACGTCTGTATGATAAACAATTTTGGTAGTGTGTTGGGTTTCCATTGATGTTCAATGTAAAGGTCTTTGCACACTGAGTCCGAAATTTTCGTATGCGTTTTTTTTTTTTTTTTTTTTCAAAATTCGTCATCCTAAAAATTCGTTATGCATAGAAACCTTGCACAGAGTCCGATGCGTATTAATTAATCCGTTGCGGAAAAATTACAAAAATACAAAATACCATAATTTTACGAAGCTACGAAAATACTTTTTGTACGCAAATAAAACAAAAATAACGACTTTATTCAACAATTTGTCTCCTCTGCATCAGCGTAGCGCCATTATGGAGAGTATCCTCTGGACGCAAACTGCGTACTCTCCAAAATGGCGCTACGCTGACGCAGAGGAGATAAATTGTTGAATCGTAAAATATCGTAGCTTCGTAAAATTGCGGTTGAACCACTGATGGCAGATGGACTATTTTGAGGATGTCTTTCATTCTTTTCTGGTCCTTGACAGTGTTAATTGTTTGGCAGTCAATGGGGCAGTCACAAGCCTCCCGGTTCTCATCCAAAATATCTTAAATTGTGTTCCGAAGACAAACGAATCTTTTACAGGTTTGGAACGACATGGGGGTAAGTGATTAATAACAAAATTTTCATTTTGGGGTGGAGTAACCCCTTAAGCAGTGAGGATGACTTTGTTGTCCTCTCTCTTCTTAAAAAGAGAAAAAGAAAGAGGAAATATTGGGTTCATCTGCTGAGATTGCGTAGAGAGTCGTTCCACCTCATCAAGGAGCTGCGGGATTATCCCGAGCGATTCAAAGTTTACTACAGGATTTTGATGCTTTGGTAGCAATACTAGAGCCACATATTTAAAAGAAGACCACCAATTTCCGTGAACCAAACCAGCATACAATTTTGGCTTTCACTTCTACGGTGGCTCTGAATTATCAAAACACCTCTGAAAATACTTGCTACAGATGCGAAAAACGCAGAAAATCGAACCCAATCTTGGCAAAAGTTTTGGAGGCAATGTGTAAAAGTGATTGACACAACGTGAGGTCGTATTTATTTTTTTACATGTGAGAATTTCGTACGAAAATAGCAAAGACTTGTTACAAAACTTCCAATGAATGATTTCGCAAAAAAATGATTTACCGTAGTGTCCAGTTTGAGCAACTTCTAGTTCGATCACACTGTAAGCAATGGTGGTTTTGGGGGGGATGTTGATAGACACATTAGTGTCATACTCAACAAAAGGCTTCGCTTTATCATTGACTGAAACCTGCGGAGAAACAAGAGACAGACGGGACAGTTTGTATTAGGAGACAGGAGGCAGGACCGGACACATCCCCCTGGAATGTTGTTACTGGATAGTGATACACCCAAGAGTGTCATCGGAAAAGAAGAATGTGTGATCACAAAAGCCTCACCTTTACTGTGCTATTGAACCCAAACATTCCACTGCAGATACCACCTTCCTGAACGTCCTCTGTGATACTGCAGGGCTGAGCGGTGACGATTCGCTCCTTCACGAGCGTCAGCACCTCCCTCTGTGACTCCCGTGTCTGCTTGATCAGAGAGTGCTTCAGGTCCAGAACTCTACAACCACAGCAGAGATTCAAGTATGACAAGTGTGTCACGTGGATTTATTGTCAAAAATGCGTTCATCTACACGTGGCAGGTGTGTCTCAAGTACTTATTGTCTAGAACTTTTCACCTACATCAATACACCTGGATCAACTTAAAAAATAAACGGCTGGAGATATATCCATCTTCAACTTTCTGTTGGTGTCGATTTAGACATTTTGACTTTAAAACAAAATAAGCCAAATAATTTAGTTGTTACGGCATAAAGAATATTTTAGGTCATATGACAAAACATTTAAAGTGCATGAATGCTAATTTCACTGAAGGAGATTTAGATATATGATCAATGACAAATGAGGACATAGAAGACAATGAAAGAAAAAATTCTTTACACATGCACAATAGAAATGCCACCTTATGAATCATTGTTAAATTTCTAAAAACTGTTCAATATAGGGCTGGACAATAATTCAATATCAATATGTATCGCGATATAATTTTTTTCAATAACGGTAATATGATTTTTAAACACATTTCTGATATTTCGATATACATTACCAGTGTTTCCCAGTTATAGAAATTAATACTTTTATTTAGCAAGGATGCTTTACAGTTTTTTACGATCGCTATGACAATTTTTTCAATACTTCTAACAATTTTCCTAAACTCTTAACACAACAACACACCCACAACACACAATTGACAAAACAGTTAATTTCATGCTCAAAATCACACA
>JAFVLL020004099.1:0-10424 GCA_021397915.2 Tor tambroides | reverse complement strand
CACAGACTGTTTATTGTCGATGGTTCCTCGTCCATAAATGAAGCCATTGAGCTCTTGAGCAGAGAAAGGAGGAGCATCCCACCCATCCGCCTCATCGGCCGGCACTACATCAATGTGTGCCAGCAACATGTACGGCTCCAGATCAGGCTCGCGTCCTGGTACTGTGAACAGGTGGCTGTAGTTTCCCACCATCTCATGTTGGACCAGACTGGATGAGAAGATCTTTGGGAAGACTGAGAAAGAAAAGATTCTTAAATAACATTCAATACAATATTTCATTATTATTAAAGGACAAGTAGCTGCTTTACATGAATACAGTTAATTTATGCTTAAAATTTATAAACGATGTCGAAGGAAGTGGTTTACTTTTAGAAAATACTTTTTATTTTATATGTGTTTGTGGTTTTTGTTATCCTTTTTCCAAATTTGTAAAAGTTTAAATCCTTGTAGTGCAGATTACATTGTTTTCAAGCAATAAACACTGAACATAAAAATTTAATTGTTTTAATTACATAATGCTAATTATTAAATATATGTAAGTGTATGTCAGTGGTTTTCAAACCTGTCCTGTACATTTTGTATGTCTCCCTTGTCAGACACACCCAATTCAGGTCTTGCAGTCTCTACTAAGGAGCTGAATGAGTTGATGAGTTGAATCAGGTGTGTCTAATAAGGGAGACATACAAAATGTGCAGGGAAGGGATGCTTGCAAGACAGGTTTGAAAATCACTGGTCTATAATCTTGCCTTCCTCCGAAGCTCACATCTGTCCCACATATGGATTTTGAACTACATGAGAGTAAGTAAACAATAACAGTGTTTTCATATTTGTGTGAACTGTTACTTTAAAGGAACACTCCACTTTTTTTGAAAATAGGCTCATTTTCCAACACCCCAAGAAGCCCCCCGGTTACACTAGTGCGTTTTCGTTTTAAAACGGCGTTTAAACGATCAACGTTTACGCTGCGTTTCAGAAATTATCTCCGTTTACACTACACAGCCGAAAACGCATGTCATATAATCATTCATGCAGGTACTACAACCATAGATATGTATAGGTAGATTCCATATTATTTAGATGGCGGACGCATCTGCGTGCTTGGAGTGGTTGAATGGGGAATCTACTGTATATATTCTATGGGTACAACAATGAGCATGATGTTATTGTTTACAAGGTCGTCATTCGTCAAGGATACGCAGAGGGAATGTTGGCAGCCACGCCATCGTTTTCAAAAGTCTCCGTTTTGGTCCGTTTACACTGAAACGCAACCCCGGAGTTTTCAAACTAAAACGGAGTCTGCAGCGTTTTCAAAAGCCTCCGTTTTCGACATTGAAAACGCTGGAGTAGTGTAAACCAGTGGTTTACTACGGAGCCCGGCACGTCACCTGAAGGGGGGAAAAAAAACAATCCGTGGCGACGGTTTTGCAATCCGTCCCCTCAGTTTATAAACCGTACTCACGAATTCTTAAACTGTTCCCTCGGTTTAGCAAATCGTGCCCACGGATTAATAAACCGTACTCACGAATTTCCAATCCGTGCGCTCAGATTTTATAAACCGTACCCTCGGTTTTTGAATCAGTACCCACAAATTCATAATCCGTGCGCACGTTTTCGCAATCCGTTCCCGCGGGTTTGTAAACTGTACTCACGGATTCATTTTAGAAGAACAAAAAGCTAGGTAGCCTACGTGTTAATTTATTGCAGCCTGTTATTGTTTTATTGCATATTATGTGGAATAGGCAAATTGTCTTAAGTGATTGTCTATTGTAACGAGGTGGAATATGACGATTTTAATAAGAAAGATGTGCGTCAATCTTAGCACTTGATTACTATTGTATAAGAAACCTGGCATTGTGACTGACTAAGGAGTAATTTGTTCCTCTTTTGTAAGTCGTTTTGGATAAAAGCAGCTTCTAAATACATGAGTAACCTAAATGTATGGGCCATTCCACAGAATGGGTGCCATTTATGTCCCCAGGAAATTATAGGTACAAACATGCATGGAAAAATAACTATAAAATTAAGAAAAGTGTCCTGCACAGTAATCTGGCTGCAAATTTATAATATATAATTTTAAAAATTAACTACCTAAAACACTGAAAATACAGCATTTGTACATGTCCCCTGTGTCTAACCATACATTTTAACATGAAATGTGTAATCCTTCAGAAATTTTGAATGTGTACCTCCATATCCCATCTGTGCTTTTAAATGCATTTCAATTTATATTTTGTATAAAACATTTTACACATTATAGTTGTGTCCCCAGGTTTTCACTCAGTCCTGTTACCCTAACACATTCCCCCTCTAAAAAAAAAAAAACCGGGAAAATTCCACAAGACACATTTTCATCATATTGCAACATCTGTATCTTCTGAAGGCAATGAAATGATCGTAAGCATGTGGTCTTATTTTCTTTTCTGTATATTTGATGATATTGTAATGGTGGCTGGGAGTGTCATTATAAATACATTGGCCTGTTACCTAAATTATTTCTTAGATTATTTAACTTGTGTGGTTTTTTTTTTTTTTTTTAAAATACAAATCTTTGTTGAATCACTATAATTTGCTGAATAGATGTAATTAATTTGCCATCTTCAAGAAGGCGCCGCTGTGTTTGGATGCTGTCCAGGTCGCTCCGCTCAGATTGTGCTTTTATCTTTTTACATTTGCTTTCTCTTTTTACACACAACGTCTGAACTGATCACTTACGACAAAGGAAAACTTTTGGACATTGGACACCACTACACTAACCTGTTTCAGGACACTTTATCCCCGAATCCATCGTGGCCACTCGAGATTCTTCGGTACACGGAGGAGAACAATGGCCACTTGAATAACCCCCCGAGGCGACGGATCAAGAAACACCATGGGAAACGCGCTGGGATTCACAACAGACTGAGGAAAAGGGCTCACAATCCTCCTCTACCGAGCATTCTGCTCGCCAATGTCCAATCCTTGGAGAATAAGATGGACGATCTTAGAGCCAGGATAAGTTTCCAACGGGACATAAGAGACTGTAACATCCTTTGTTTGTCTGAAACATGGCTCACGCCCTCGGTCCCGGACACTGCTGTAACGCCGTCTGACAACTTTTCTGTTTTACGGATGGACAGAACAGCCGAGGCCGGTAAATCCAAAGGTGGAGGAGTGTGTTTCATGATTAACAAGAAATGGTGTAATCCCGGGAATATCTCCACTCTGTCGCGTTCCTGCTCGCCTCATCTGGAACATCTATCCATTATTTGCCGCCCATTCTATCTGCCCCGGGAGTTTTCATCGATCATTGTCACTGCTGTTTACATCCCACCACAAGCAGACACCGACTTGGCTTTGTCTAAGCTTCACGATGTGCTCAGCGGCTACATCAACAAACATCCTGACGCTGCCTTTATCATCGCGGGGGACTTTAACAAAGCCAACCTCAGGCAGGTCATGCCGAACTTTCATGTATCCTGTCCAACTAGAGGGCCGAATACACTGGATCATTGCTACTCTCAGTTTAAGATGCCTACAAAGCCCGCTCACTACCGGCTTTTGGCAAATCGGACCACGCCGCCATTTTCCTCACACCGGAATATAAACAAAGGCTCGCTCAGGAACCCCCGGTGCAGAGAGTAGTGACGCGCTGGTCCTCCCACTCAGAAGCTATGTTACAGGCGGCTCTTGATGACGTCGACTGGGACATGTTCCGGGCGAGTTCATCTGACATCAGAGAGTTCACGGATGTAGCATTAAGCTTTGTAAACACGCTAACCGAGCAAGCTACAGAAACAATAACTGTAAGGACCTTTCCAAATCAGAAACTGTGGGTGGACAGAACAATCCGTGCTGCGGTTAACAAACGCACTGCTGCATGCTAATGTCAGGTCTTTTGTCAGGGAACATGAGCGAAGTACAAAGCATCGTGCTATAAGCCTCCAACGCAGTAAGAGCCGCCCACCCTCGGGAGCACAGGGAGAGAATTGAGTCTCATTTTCAGCTCAATGACTTCCTGACGCATGTGGCAGGGACTGAGGATCATCTGTGACTTCGGAAACAAATCCTTCGCCGAAGTGAGAACTGATCCGCTGCTGGCCGACGAGTTAAACACCTTCTACGGCCTCTTTGAATGCAATGGCGGCAGCGCGACTCTGCCGATCAGCGCATCAGGAAGCAGCAGGCAGAGCAGCGCTAATCATGTGATCACCGTGTCAGAGGACGAGGTTCGGAGGGCCCTAAAGAAAGTGAACGTTAGGAAAGCAGCCGGACCTGATGGAATTACTGGCCGTGTTCTGAGGTCCTGCGCTGATCAGCTCGCTGGTTTGTTTACTTCCATCTTTAATGAGTCCCTTGCTACCTCTGTGGTTCCCACCTCCTTTAAAAAAATCTGTCATCCCTGTGCCTAAGAACAATAAACCCTCTTGCCTGAATGACTATCGTCCAGTTGCCCTCACATCAATAGTCATGAAGGTTTCTGAGAGACTTAAGAGCCACATTTGCTCCTCCATCCCTGTTACTTTGGACCCTCTTCAGTTTGCCTATCGCCCTAATAGATCTACTGAAGATGCCATCTCTCACGTCTTCCACTCTTCCCTCACACACATTGACAGCAAAAATGGGAACTATGTAAGACTGTTGACTGTTGACTATAGCTCAGCTTTCAATACTATAGTCCCCATCAAGCTAGCCTCAAAACTCACAGACCTCGGCCTAAACTCTTCACTCTGTGACTGGATTCAAGACCTCCTCACCGGCAGACCTCAAGTGGTGAAAGTTGGCCAGTTCACCTCAAACTCCATCACCCTGAACGTAGGAGCCCCACAAGGCTGTGTCCTGAGTCCCCTGCTCTACTCTCTATACACACACAACTGTGTGTCCTCTCACAGCTCTACATCTATTATCAAATTCGCTGATGATACTGTGGTTCTGGGCCTCATCTCCAACAATGATGAGACCGCATACTTGGATGAGGTAGGGAGACTTACATCATGGTGCCAGGACAACTGTCTCTCTCTGAATGTGAGCAAGACTAAAGAGTTGGTTGTGGACTTCAGAAAGAGCCAGCAGCGGCCCTACACTCCTCTTATGATCAGTGGGACCCCTGTGGAAAGGGTGAGCAGCTTCAAGTACCTGGGTGTAAACATCTCTGAGAACCTGACTTGGACTGCACACATCCAAACACAGGTCAAGAAAGCCAGGCAAAGACTGTACCATCTGCGACAGCTGAGGAAATTCAGGGTCTCACCAGCAATCCTGAAAACTTTCTATTCAGGGACCATAGAAAGTGTACTGACTCAGTGCATCTCAGTGTGGTACGGAAACGGCTCCAGTCAAGACTGCAAAGCTCTGCAGAGAGTTATGCCCTTAGCTGAGCACATCTCAGGGTCTGCTCTCCCCTCTTTGCAGGACATCTACCTCAAACGCTGCAAGAGCAGAGCTGTCAAAATCATCAAGGACTCAAATCACCCTGGTAACCGTTTCTTCACTTTGCTACCATCTGGTAAGCGCTTCCGTAGCCTGACGGCAAAAACTGAGAGACTTAGGAGGAGCTTCTTCCCCCAGGCCATCAGGCTCCTAAACTCAAACTCGGTCTCATAACATCAATATGACGCCACTTAATAATCAATAATACCATGCATATTGCTGCTATGTAAATAACCTGTTCAACCTGTTTGCACATTCCTTCTCATATTTATTATGGTCTACAGTATACTTGTCCTGCACACTTATTTTTTTGCACACTTTATCTTTTTTTTTTCTATTACCTTTTTATATCTATGTATACTCTTGTGTTTTTGCATATAATTGCACTGTCCATGGAGTGGACCTGACTAACATTTCACTGCTAGTTATACAGAGTATAACTATGTATGTGACAAATCTTAATCTTGAATATTCTCATATCATAGTATTTGCTCATTTTATCCTAAAATCTCAATCCTGTTACTTTCATACATGCATGCATGCATGCATACATACGATTAGTAGCTGAGTAAAAGTAACAGGAGTAAGTAGTGTAATCAGATTTATGTAAATATTAGGCTACATATTAATCTAGACAAACCATTTTTCTCATTTTTTTTGGCCTTATCCACACTGAAACAATGCTTTTTGCCCAGAGAGAACTTATGATTGTTACTATGTTGTTTTATTACATGTCATGTATGATTTTGTCATACTTGCAAATGTATGATTTCTGTCCTATGGCAATTATGTATTAGACTCATATAGTGAGCTGCATTATAAGAAAACTATATCCACAGAAAAACGGAAAATATTTAAGTTTATTATTTTCAGTATCAATTTTAACTTTTATTTTTTTTTCATTATATATCTTATAACCTGTCCTCTACCCCTAAACATAACCCTAACAAAAACTTTTGCAGACCACTAGATTTAAATAACATGATTTGGCCTTTTTTAACAGTGAGGTCCGCTCACTAGTCAATGTTCAACACTTTCACTATATCGGGCATTAATACCTCATTGTGTAGTCAAACCTGTATACTAATATAATGGATACTCCTTCCTGTTACCCATTTCATTCCTATTACTAAATAGTTTTTTCTTAAGGGGTGGGGTGGGGTGGGGGTTTAAATATAAAAGCTTTTGAAGCAAATGGCACCCATTTGGTGGAATGGCCTTTATTATTATTATTATTATTATTATTATTATTATTATAATAATAATAATAATAATAATAATAATAATAATAATAATAATAATAATTAACAACAATTATTATTTTTTTATTAATTTAATAATAGTAATTAATAGGCTAAATAAATGTGTGCACTTGAGACAGTAAAATGTTTGTCTATCATATTCATGAATGCTTTCTTTTAAATGACCTTTTACAGTTTTGGAAATGTTTGTGTAGCTACTATTCAATCTTAAGACTTATTTAGCTGCTTTTATTATAGCCTACTAAGCTTTTTCCCCCATAGTCAGATACATGTTTCACTGCTGTTAGGTCTATTATAACATTGCATTCAGTTAGAGAGCAAAGGAATGACAACATAACCGGTACATTGTTTGCTTTGTATTGCTTTTTACCTTCTCCTCTTGAAACTGTCGCTTTAAGAAAATTCAGGAAATTTTCTATTCTTTTTAGCGTTTATTTAGCACAGGCGATGGCGTTTTATCCTATTAGTGAGTAAAATAAACGCTAAAAAGACTTGTGAGTGCGGATCATGGTCTCATATAGGCTACTAAAAATGTTTAAAACACAGTACAGTGCACCCCGCACCTAAACAGGTGGGGCGGAGCCACAAATCCGTGAGTTTACAAATCCGCGGGAACGGATTGCGAAAGCGTGCGCACGGATTATGAATTTGTGGGTACGGTTTATTAATCGGAGTGTCTATTTACACTACGTGCAAATAGCCTGTCTTTTTGGCAAAGGCTGTTTACACCTAACTACTTACAGTGGCGAGGTGGTAAAACACGTTTTTTTTTTTTTTTTGACGCGAGCGACCCGAGTTCGAGTCCGCCTTTTGCCGAACTTTTTTTTTTTTTTTTTTTTTTTTCCTCCTCCCTTTTCAAATCTCATTGCATCAAAAAGGCATTTATTTTAAATAATAAAAAAAATAAAACAAATAAATAAATAAAAAATGAAGGAAATGATTAAATTATCGGGTTAAAATTATCCGTTATTGAAGGCATCCTAAAGGTGTCTGAACATGATTGTCCCAGATGAGACCGTCAGGTGAAAGGTCATCATGTGGATAATTTAATTTACGGCTAAACCTATTAATTTTACTAATTAGATTGGGCAGGCCTTCACAAAAGGGCGTTCAATTTCAATTTCATTTGTTACTATTATTCAGGTAATTGTGTTGTATTCTGGTTGTGTATGTATTAAAATCGCAACTTTTCATTTTCCGTATTGGTACACTACAGAAGAGTCAAGTTTCAAATAGGAAAAATATCGAAACTCTTTGGTAATTTGAGTGCGACGCTAACGGTCTAAGCAGATTCAATGATCTATGCTAAGCTACACTAAAAGTGCTACAGCCAGACCCGGAGATCGGCTGAATGGATTCGAATACGGTAAAACTCAACTGTTTAACTTTTGGGGAGTTGGAAAATGAGCCTATTTTCAAAAAAAGTGGAGTGTTCCTTTTAAGGGCCCATTATGAGGCTGATATGCCAATATTCTCCATTAGAGGGCAGAATGAACTGTGACCAGATCCTTAACACGACACTAGCCTGTTTACTGGCCTACTTAATTGTTTTGTAATGTAACCGATTATGACATTCTTAGACTTGTTCCTTTTTTCCTCTGAAAATTTAGTTCTTAAATGACTAAAGCAGTCTTTTAAAATCTATTGCACAATGCATCATTTGACCCTGGGAGACTGACAAGTCCAATCGAGTTAGAGACGCAGGATAAATGAGGGATAATGTCTGGGTTAAGCACATAATACACTCAAATTTAAGGTTACCATTTAAATTAAGCATTGTTATTTGGAGGTTTCAACTCCTGTGCAAATGATAGTGGCAACTGTGATCATCCTGTCAGCTTATTTGGACCATAAAGAAACACAATCATGCAGAACAAGTGTTGAAGACTAACCTGACATTATCTTTGACATTTACTTTGTGGTTCTCATATCAGAGGTCTGTAAATCACCGGTTGTGACCCTGCTCAATTCAACAATATTTTGGTAGTGCATGCCAACATCTGTTTTATCAGTTACTAATGAGAGCTTATTGTAAGGACCTACAAGTTGTGTGCCAACAGGATGATATGCAACACTAATTCCTCATATTTCACAAGAAACAAGTCAGATTGAGCAGAGGAACTTTCTCGTGTTCTTGTGTTAATGGCCGTTGAGGTGACGAGGTCTTGGCAGAGGATCTGTCGAAATGTGGCTTTCAAAGGAAAGATTGCTATAAAATAGCACACCTAGATTCCTAACTGATGACAGAATTAACAGAGCAACCATCAAGTGTTAAACGGTGTTCTGGGTTATTACATGCTGAGGATTTTGTTCTGATAATTAACACCAATATTTTTTTTTTTTTTTTTCTTTTATTAGACTATTCAAATGAGCTTGTAACATACAAATGGAATGACACACTTTTCAGATCCTTGAAGCATGAAGAGCAGATTGACCGCATGAGCACTGAATATGTCGACAGCGACGTTGTTACCAACTCAAAGATTTGTAATGGGAATTAATGGTGCAATATTTTGCTGCCTGAAAGTTGTTTCATAGAGGGGGGGAAAAAAAAAAAATTCTCTCTTCTTAATTTCCCCTTTAGCTTGCCTCCTAATCTAGACTTCTAATAAACCTGGCATTGTACACTATGAATATTGTTCTCTATATGACCGTTTATGTTCCTCTAGTTGCTTTGGATAAATGTAAATCTAAGGATATTTTACAGTCTTTTTTGATTAACGTACATTCTTTGCAGTAGATGTAGTTTTGGATCAGTATAACCTAATGTTTTGAGAGGGCCTGTATCCGTAAAATGACTGTTCAAATTAGACATCTGATTCACTGAACTGTGTGATTTGTAGGCGCATTTGTTCCATTATTTAAACTTCAATAACCAAGTACAAAACCGTAAAACTGTTATAGTGCAATGGTCTGTCTCCTAAAAAATGTACTGTTATAACATCCAGGGCAGATGACAGGGAACAGCTATTTTAGGGAAATTAATGTCTTGTTTTTGGTTAATCATTGGTATTATGCAAGGAGTTCTGTGTGTTGGGGGTTATATAAACAGTAACTTCTGTCTTTCATACAGCAGTAGCAGAGAGTTTCTTGACTGATACGACCATCGCATTATGATGACCAAATTAATTTTTCTAGCTGGTAAGTGATTGCTCTTACAGAATGAATTTCTAAGAGCTTTATGGCCTTGGAATGTGTTATAACCTTTCTTTTTCTTTTTTGTCTTGTTTCAGGCTTTTCCCTGGCATTGTGTCACTTTGGTAATTTTCTTTTGTTTCATTTCTAAATACTATATTCAAAAATCTCTATACTACTACTACTACTACTACTACTTAATATTTCTAATATATAGAAATTAATAATTTGTGTATTTATATTACTGTTATATTATAAATATTTTTTTTTATTTCAGGATGGGCCTCTCAAGTTGCATGCTACTTCACAAACTGGGCTCAGTATAGACCTGATGTTGGCAAGTACATGCCAGAAAATGTGGATCCACATTTGTGCACTCATTTAATTTATGCTTTTTCCATTATTAGTAAGACAAATGAGTTGACCACTTTTGAATGGAATGATGAAACTCTCTACAAATCTTTCAATGGACTAAAGGAAAAGTATGTGCTAGCTGATGTTTTGTTTGTGAATGCATTTGGTAATAGAATAGAATGCATTATGTAGTTTTGAACAGTGATAATTTGTCAGAGACATTACAGCACATAATGATACAAATATTTGACTTGACAGAAATCCCGG
>JAFVLL020004097.1:0-57641 GCA_021397915.2 Tor tambroides | reverse complement strand
ATGATTTCAACTAAACTAGTGTTTCAGTAACTTCTGTAAAATGCCAGTGTTTCTATTTACATACTGTTTCGTAACCTGCCAGTATTTTGACCCTAAACAAACAAACCAAATTCCTCAGTGTTGTTATAATAAACACTGTAATCTAGATTTACTAATTCACAAGTTTAAGGCACAAACTTTCTGAACATTCTGCATAAAACACTGTCGATATCTCATGATCAGAATCAACAGATGCTGGAGTGTGAAAGACCAGTTATCTCTACAGTCACATGTGGGACATATAAATATATAACAGTCACTCAAACTTATTTCTGTGATGAACATTTTAGACAATGAAGACAAACGTTTTTTTCCCGTACAGGAGACCATTCATTAACATCATGACTCAGTGAGCAAACTTCTCGCAATGATCATCCTCATCACTTCATTTGTACCTAAAAAAACAAAAAAAACTAATTATAAGATATATATAATTGTGTTTCAATACTATTTTAAATATATTATTAGATATTACAATTTTTCATAAGACAAAAACTCATTACCCTCCAATATCTGATGTACTCTAATGTCTCTGACATACTGCTGCACTGCATAGTCCTTTAGGTAACCATAACCTCCATGTATCTGTAAGGCCTGGTTACATATCTGAAGGAGATGATCACAAAAACTTTAATGTATTTATGTAACAACATCAAACAGCTCATCACAATTCCACAGAGCAATGTGTATATACACTTACGGAAAAACATTCATCTGTTACAAAGAGTTTGGCCATTGAGCAGAGCGAGACTGCCTCCGGTCGCCCCTCCTGCAGAGCCGCCGCCGCCTGACGCACCAGCAGCCGAGAAGCTACCAGCTTAGTGGCCATCTCAGCGAGCTTAAACTGCAGGAACTGAACACAGATGTCAATAATAACTTCCTATTTCTGATTTAACAGACTTTTGACTGAATCCTATTAGACAGATCAGTGCTAGACAATTCAGCTGGTACCTGGCTGTTTGATAGTGTTTCTCCAAACTGTTTCCGCACACACATGTGATCTCGGGCCAGAAGCACAGATGCGTGAGCCGCTCCAAGGGAACAAGAAGCTGTGGGTTCAAAAGAACTAGTGTTAACCCTTATGCTGTGCTGAAAATCCTTGTAAAAATTGCTTGTAAATCTCTTTTCTTTCTATTAGCAGCTTTTGTATTTCTTTTTTGAAGCGACTGATCGCAGACCTCATTGATCTGAGCTTTTTTTGATTGAAAAAGCACTACTTATGGATCATTTTGCCAGTGTTCACTCAGAAACTGAGGTGCATACGCTCAGATCAATAAGGCCTATGATCAATCAGCTCCAAAAATGAATAAAAAACTTGTTCTAATTGAAAGAAAACAAAAGAAAATTATCAGCAAGAAAATCATAAGCAATTTTTAGGCTGTTCATTTTTGACCTGGAACACCACAAGTGCAACAAAAAGGGGAAAAAAAGTACAAAACTTATCAAATTTTAGGAAGTTGTTACACAACTGTGAGCAAAGTCAGTAAGTTTTAGTCCAATGTCATAACATTCAAAATCCTCTCTGGGTTAAAATGACCAGAACACAAATCTGTCAAAACAAATAGGTTATCAAAAAAGGTTTCAAATCAAAGTTATGAAACAATTCACCAATATTAATTCTGCCTCCATTAAGGCCTTTCATGGCAATGCTGAAGCCCTCCCCTTCTGCTCCAAGCCGATTGGTCACCGGGACAGCGCAGTCCTCAAATATCACAGCTCGGGTTGGCTGCGAGTTCCAACCTACCTGAAAGATGTTGGTACATCGATTATAAATCACAACAGTGATGATATCTCAATCCTGCCATCTGCTGGACGATCTTTACCGCTCAGTGTTCCTGTCCTACATAATAATGCTCTTACACTGAAAATGTTCATTACCTTCTTCTCTTTTTTGCCAAAGCTGAGTCCAGGGGTTCCTTTTTCAACCACCAGACAGGAGATGCCCTTAGGTCCCTTCCCACCTGTCCTGCACATCACCACATAAACATCTGTGTCTCCACCTCCACTGATGAACGCCTGACCAGAAACAGCAGAAATGTTGGGAAGCTGCATGGAAATTTTTGTCAATTTCTCAATCATTTTTCAAGGTACCTTGGAGCCATTCAGGATATAATGATCTCCTTGGAGTTTTGCACTTGTTAAAAGTGAAGCGGCATCACTCCCACTACCTGAAGTCAGGGAATAATAATAATAATAATAATAATAATAATAATGTGGCTTTATTTATTTTATTTTATGCTAGTTGCATACAACATTTCTAAGTTTTTTCAACTATACTTTCATTTTATTTATAATGAAATACTTTTTAGTTTAATTATAACACTGATATATCCCACAAACAATCACAAAGAAATGTGATCCTGAACTTACCAGGTTCTGTGAGACCGTATGAGGCAAACTTCTGCATAGAGCAGAGATCAAGGCAGAATTTCTCCCTCTGCTCATCGTTTCCAAATGTGTCTATCATCCAGGCACACATGCTGTTTCAAACACAACCAGTAAACGTCATGTAAAACCTAATTAACCACGAAGAATGAAAACTATGCAAGCACATGTACCACTTTACATAAAAATATATTTAGTCCAACCTTATTTATTATTATGATGCAGCAACAACTTTAAAGTATTATATTAGTAAGCTATTAGGGATATTTATGAGGCATAGATGGCTCACTTGTGAATACTGATGTATGCAGTAGTGCTGACACAGCCTGTGGATAAAGCCTCAAATATGATAGAGGTGTCCAGACGAGAGAGTCCCGACCCCCCAACATCAGGGTTCACGTAAATCCCACCAAACCCCAGCTGGGCGGCTTTCCTCATGGCCTCCACAGGGAAAATTTCCTACAAGTGAAGATATTAATGAGGCTCAACTTTGGTAAACGCTTCAGCATTAAATATAAACAATAAGCACTACTGTCAGATGTGCAGGTTACCTTCTGGTCCCATTCTGCCATATGTGGTGCCATCTCGTTGGCAGCAAAGTCAAATGCCACCTTTTGAAACTCTTTTTGTTCATCTGTGAGTCCTATAGAGGCTGTGGAGAGATATGTAGAAATGTGAGTGTGTATATTATATATTAGTTATACTAATATTACTTTATGTTGTTTATCTACTGCAGGGGTGTCCAAACTCGGTCCTGGAGGGCCAGTGTCCTGCATAGTTTAGCTCCAACTTGCCTCAGCACACCTGCTGAGAAGTTTCTAGTATGCCTAGTAAGAGCTTGATTAGCTGGTTCAGGTGTGTCTAATTGGGGTTGGAGATAAACTATGCAGGACACCGGCCCTCCAGGACCGAGTTTGGGCATCCCTGATCTACTGTATGTATTAGCAGCAGCATCTGTTGTAATGACCAACAAGGATCAAAGGAAACGGCGTCTGAGCCAATCAACTGCGCTCGATACACACCCCCAAATATGATTGGTTGAGCTCATTAAAAGCCAACCAATAGCGTTGCACGAACCCGATTAAATAACGAATGTTTTTAAAACGTAATATTTTATAATAAAATATTTCAAACAACATTTGTTTATACATTTTACAAATTGTCAACCGTCAACTTTGAAACTCCAGGAACACTGCCGTTTAATGAAGCGTTATATTAGTTCAACAATCTGAGTTTACTAAAGAAAAATGTAGATTAAAATGACATGTTAATATATTACTCTAATAAAATTCAAATTAAAAACAGACTCATTTTTACCAATGGGACTAAACACTGAATGTGTGACATGGACTTCCACAGAAATTTGGCCATCGACAGATATTTAAAATCATAAATTTGCACCAGAATGACATATAATCGAATACGTTAATGAGATTACATTAAATAAAATCTACATTAGATTTATACAGACTTTATTAAAACCACTGAATTTGACATACATTCATTCTAGTTGTCCTAAATGACTGAACTGCTTGCCGTTGCCTCTCTAGGAACACTGTTATTATTACCAAGGTCTTTAAATAATTTGACTTACGATCAATGCAGGCTGCTATTCCTCGTCTCTGTACACTGTTAAATATTAAACTGCGACTTCTACCGATGTTATATGAACCCAATCGGACACCTCTTACGAGTGCCCTAGCCGCCGCCATGTTGAGTCAGTGACGCTAGGATCATCACCGAGGGGATGATGGGTAATGTAGTTCTACACAGATCGGGCTTGACAGGTAGCTTCAAGTGAATCATGTACGCGCAGCATCAACGCAGCTTTAGTTTTTTATACCACGCATCATGAATGTATTAAATTTAACTTGCAGTTTTGATAATTATAAACGTTCTAATTTTAATATACTCCACATTCTGTGGTTGGGTTTTAAATAAAAGCAGACTAAATCCAGAAATGATCCTCCAGACCGCATGCGATCTGCCAGGGCGCTGTTTTATCACGAGGGCTTGTATAAACAACGTTTCCTCGCATTTAGTGAAACATGCCACCCAAGAAAAGAACACGAAGCAGCGCTAAATCTAATAAACATAGTAAGTAATCTGCTTAATATAAGGGTTGCATCGTTTTTTTAAAGTCATCACTTTAAATAATGAATTGCTTCTTGTTTTAGCTGATGCAGACGCCCAACGCGGTGAGGGGTCTGATGATGTTGCACAACTCAAAACTGGCAAAAGAAAAAGGTCAGCAGGAGTAAAAAGTGATGTGGAGAAAAATAAAAATAATGACACGTGCAAAACATCTTACAGCCACTGGCTCATGAAATCTGAACCTGAGAGTCGGATTGAAAATGGAGTGGATGTGAAGGTAAACCCTTTTTTGTGCGCGTGTCCACTGTTTTGATTTATTTGTATATTTGCTCGCAAAATTTTAACTTAAAACAAAAATACAACATACAACAATGCAACCACAACAAGTGGAATTCTATTCCATCACATGAAAAAGAAGGGGGAAAAAATGCTTCTGTAAATCAAAATTATGACATAAAAAGTCACACCAATGACAAAATGTCAGCTTTTTTTACTTAGTATGTCGTTTTTTTGTTGTTGTTTTTTTTTATACCTCATTATTACTTAGTATCTCATATCTCATACTTACGAATTACTAGACTCGTATTCCTGACATTTTACGTCATAATTATAAGTAATTTTTCACCTCAATTGTGACTTCGTACCTTATAATTTTGACATTTATCTCATAATTATGACTTGGTGTCTCACATTTTTTCTTATGTCATGGAAACGGACTTCCATATGAGGAAAAAGTTCAATAATGCAGGAGCATTTTTTTATTGAAGGAGATTTTTAAATGTTGTTACTAGGTGAAGGTAAACCTAATTATCTCAATAACTTAATTGTGAAGTGATATGATATAATATATAATATTAAATTATCTTGTCATCCTCCAAATGCAGTTTGGAGTTGAGGACCTCAAAGCCCTTCCCAATCAGACCGGATGCTGGGATGGAGTGAGGAATTATCAGGTGGACTATGATTATTTGTGTTGTTATTGACTATGTTTATCAAGAAGCACATGCAGAACATTCACTTATACTGAAACCTGAGACTTTTCTCCTCAGGCACGTAATTTCATGAGAGATATGAAGGTGGGCCAGCAGGCTTTCTTTTACCACAGTAATTGCAAAGAGCCAGGTATTGCTGGCCTCATGAAGGTGAGGAGTCACTACAGTAGAAGCTCAACCTTATCATTATCACCACATACATAACAATAGTGAGAATGATTTTCATTAACTATTTTTACAGATTGTAAAGGAGGCTTATGTGGACCATACACAATTTGACAAGAAAGATGCACATTATGACCCCTCCAGCAAAGCAGACAACCCTAAATGGAGCATGGTGTGTCTTAACGCAGACCACAAAAACATTCATAAAGACGACTTTATGTTTTTGCCTTCAGAACTGACCACAGATTAATAACTCTGTATAGGTGGATGTTCAGTTTGAAAGGATGACCAAGCGTTTCATTCCTCTGACTGAGCTGAAGAAATATCACTTGCAGCACAAAGATAAAGGTGGACCCTTAAAAGATATGGCCCTCTTCACCAGAGCCAGACTATCAGTTCAGCCCCTCACTGCGGGTTAGTTGTATTTAATAACACAAATAAGTAAAATATGTGTTCTCATTTTCATGTACTGTAGTGTAGCATGATTTAAAATGTGATTATAAACGTAAAATGTATTTTTCTTAAAAAAAATAACAATAATGTTAAATGCTGTTTTTGTTTTAGCTAAAATAAAAGTAATTTATATTATATTAAATATTTTATAATTTATAAAAATTAAATTAAGTCCAGATATTCAGCTGTATGGATTTGTGAAACACTGATTTTTTTTTTAAAATTGTTAATATAATTAATATTAACATTAATATCATTTTTAGCTTATACTTATTTTTTTCTTCTTTTCAGAGGAATTTGACTTTGTCCTGAGTTTGGAGAATGAAGATCCAATATGAAAACCACCATATAAGTCTGTTTCATCTCATCCTATTATGATTCTTTCTCACTTTACATTTTATAGTCAGTCTTTTCTTTTTGTAATCTATACTCATGTAACCGCGAAATATTTGCTTGTGCTTGTCTCCTTCAGATCACTTCATATTACCAGATTTCTCTACATTAATGAGAAGTCAGTTATCACAGGTTATTTTAATTTCGGAGAAAAAAGGAAATCATATTGAATGCAGAGGTTAGTAAATTTGATTACAATAGGGCTGATTAAATGAGCCTTTTGCAGAAGTTTTCACGGTTGCATGGCTGTTAATAGTATACCTCATCACCTGAACAGCTAATAAGCCATTAAACAAATATTTAGTATAATACAATGTCATACACATGAAAAAATGGAAAATTCACCTTAAAAATGAGTAGCAAACAATGACAAGAAGGATTTTCTCTATTATAGCATTAAACTGCACTCTTGAGAATACTGGAACCTTGTGCTGCCGATGATTCTGCCGATTCTTATTTATAAGAAATAAACTTTAGACACCTGATCAAAAGGAAAAAATATTAACAATAAAAATATTCATGTTAAGTAAGTTAGTAGTTCCCTTATTAGACATTTCTATGGAGGCCTTCATTTGTAATCCCCTAAATGACAGAATAATACTGTGCAGAGCTCTATGAAGAGTACTTGAAGCGCTAGATTTAACACAAAAGATCACAGTAAATCTCATTTTGGGCTCATTAAACAGGACAAAGTACAGAAGCTAGATTCCGATTTCTCAGTGTACTTGACTTAAGCAAAATTTGACCATAACAAGAGGAATGTATTAAGCCTTACAACTTCATGAAGCACAAATCAAACATACAGCATGAAAACAGCGGCGTACATGTGAAAAGATCGTGTCTGGCATTTCAAAACTGTTGGTCACTTTTGTATAATGGAAATGTATGCAGTATTGGAAAGAGAAATAAAAAAATATTTTGTAATCTATACACATAGTTGGACTGCCTTTTACAAGCTCAATTCTCATTTTTGATCAAGAAGCGAAGATTTCACTTTTTCGGCAAAAATCATGTGTCACATTGATCCCTTTGAGATTTATAAAATATTATTTTGACGTAACAAGGTTCATTTGAAATCTCGAGGGAACATAAAGCGTCTTGCGTCTAGTTACTCTCCTCTTTGGCTTGTGCTGATGCCGTTTCAGAGTTTGATCCCTCATATCTCTGGGCGGCAATGGTGGCCTGTTGGGACATACTTCTCCTCACAATATCTCCTTTCCTCCAGAGTGTGATTTCCTGTTGAGAATGAACAGCAATGTGTTTTACTCATTTGTAAGCAATGAGTAATGTGTAATGTTACATTATATGTGGAATCCGGACCTGTTGTTTGAAGTATCGTCGCTCTTCTTCATCTATAAGGACTAGGTTCAGGTAGTAACGCACAGAGAACTTCTTGTTGATGTCTCTCATGGTGGGCGTCAACTCGTATCCAGCGAGAAATAAGCGGATGGGGATCGACTCGCCTGAAAATAATAAGGGAGCAAAACCATAACATTAAGTGCATGTGAAAATAATGCATTTCAGAAAAGTGTCGAAAAAGGAACCACAAAAAATTCATTCAATATGGACTCTATAGTATCATAATATAATACAGATGAAAGGTTTAGCTTTACCTCTCACCGGTGCCCCATCCATTATCTCATATTTGGCAATGGTGTCATTTTCGTGGTACACACTTGGTCCTGTTCCAGTTGTTTCCCGTTTTATTATATCGATTTCCATGTGTTTAATCTTTATCCTCACAAGAAGGAAGTAAATCTTTCCTACGATAACATCCCTCAGATGGTATCTAAACGGGACACAAGAAATTATATTATAAATAAAAAACATTCAATTTTATGACTATTTTTTGCATTGTGACATTTAACAAATATATTTTGTATGCAATATTATTAAGCACATTTTACAAGCATCTATCTAGTTATCTATCTACACACACATCTCTTTACAAAATAAGCACATTTTATTACCGTATTTTTTTTTATTATTTAACTATACTACTGTTCAAAAGTATGTTTTTTTTTATATATATATATATATATATATATATATATATATATATATATATATATATATATATATATATTACAATGTAAAAAATACATTTTTGTAAAAAATTAAGACTAAAATGTGCTTAACATTTTCATTGCACATTATAAAATTTTAATAAAAAATAACTATATATAATTATACACAATATAATATATTTGTCATTTTTGGGGTTAATTGTGTCAAACATTTTGGTGAATCTAACTGTTTTAACTTATATTAATGGCACAACATGGATACTCACTTGGATTTGTTGTATTCAAACTCAATATGGAGACAATCTTCAATTCCTACTTCCATCTTGATGGAGGAGTTGATCTCTGGATACGTGCACAGCGTCTGTACGACAATATCCATCTCTTTAATGATATCATTCAGCCTTCTGCTGATTGTCGCTCGCAGAAAGTATCTAAACAGATCAGAATGAAGAGATTTAGCTACGTTCTGTACTTCCCAACGAGACACTTCACACACTGTACATTCAGGTACTGACTCCATGCTGCTATATTGTTGTACACTACCAGTCAAAAGTTTTTGAACAGTAAGATTTTTAATGTTTTTTTAAAGAAGTCTCTTGAGCTCACCAAGCCTGCATTTATTTGATCCAAAGTACAGTTAATTTTGTAATATTTTTACTATTTAAAAGAACTGTTTTCTATTGAATATATTATAAAATGTAATTTATTCCTGTGATTTCAAAGCTGAATTTTTCGCATCATTACTCCAGTCACATGATCCTTCAGAAATCATCCTAATATTCAGATTTGCTGCTCAAAAAACATTTATGATGTTGAAAACAGCTGAGTAGAATTTTTTTCAGGTTTCTTTGATGAATAGAAAGTAACATTGTAACATTATAAATGTCTTTATCATCACTTTTGATCAATTTAAAGCATCCTTGCTAAATAAAAGTATTAATTTCTATAATCCCCCCCCCCCCCAAAAAAAAATATTATACTCACTCCAAGCTTTTGAATGGTATAGTGTATAATGTTACAAAAGATTTTAATTTAAGATAAATGATGATCTTTAGATTTTTCTATTCATCAAAGAATCCTGAAAAAATCTACTCAACTGTTTTAAATATTGATAATAATAATAAATGTTGCTTGAACAGCATATTAGAACGATGTCTGAAGGATCACGTGACACTGAAGACTGCAGTAATGATGCTGAAAATTTAGCTTTTTAGCACAGGAATAAATTACATTTTAAAATATTTTCAAAAAGAAAGCAGTTATTATAAATAGTAAAATATTTCACAATATTACTGCTTTTGCTGAATTTTGGATCAAGCAAATAAATGCAGGCTTGGTGAGCAGAAGAGAATTCTTTAAAAAAAACCTTAAAAATCTTACTGTACAAAAACTTTTGACTGGTAGTGTGTATGACAATATATCCCATAATTTTCTGTATTTACAGAATCAACACTAGCTACAGTTTTACTCCAAGTAACAGTTCTAAATGCTTTGATTGATTAATAATCCTAGTAACGAAGCAATCGAACGATTTACCTCAGTTTGACATTCTGGCCAGTGTAAGATTCATAGGGCTTTTCCACATGGGTGAACTCAAAGTCAAAGGTCTGGGACTGCGAAAGCTCACCAGGTCGTGCAAGATCCTTCACTAACGACACAAACTCATGGTGGTTCCCTCTGTCATAGTACAGCTCTGTCAATCACAGGACACGTTTATATACACATAAACACCACGACTGTTTCTAAACGTCCATTCAAAGACGGATAAACTCACCAATCTGTCCGACGAACTCAATTTTGATCCCATAGTGCTCCAGCCTCTTTCCAGGAGTCTTCAGAGTCACGTTAACTTTCCCACTTACAGTTTCACCATCGTAGAAAAGGAAATATTTGTCCTTTTTGCCATCTTCGGTTTTGTGCTCAGCTTTCTTCCTAGTCTCGGCGTCATTCAACACGATGTCGATCTCAGCGGTCTGTCCGAAGCCGAAGAAGCTCATGTCTGATGGACGAGTGTCAGTGTCAGTGCTGTACGATCATAGATCACCTGATTGACAGCAGCTACAGGTTCTCTAGCGCTCTGATAGTTACCTTTTACCAAGTGGCCTTCAAAAACAAGCGAATACGCTATTTGACTCTTTGTTATCCGCGATTAAATGGAGATATCAAGATATTATGCTCGAAATCTAATGCATATTTCTGTCTGATTTAATTAAAGTAGCTCAATTTACAGCAGGACAGCAGTGAGGAAAGATATTTGCCCATAAAATAACTCCCGCACTTCCTGGATCTTCCTGCAGGGGTCATTTCAAAATAAGAGTTCCAGTTTATTTCATAATAAAAGTCCGCAGCTCTGCGATTGGGAAACAATAACGATGTGATTATTTAATAGAAGAGTTTCTTTATTCTTAAATAACAGTGGTAAAAGAAACCCGATTACATGACCACATTTAGTGTACACATACATGGTCACTTCTTTTAACTGTACCTGAGAATATTATAATCTAAGCATAATATAATGGATTATTTATTGATAGTACAATAGTGTAGTGGCATAAAGAATTAAACATCATGGTGGTAATGCTATTCAGATTTCATCTATAATAATGTGTTTTGATTTTACATCACACAAACCACACATTAAAGATAATACAAAAATAATTGGACAACAGTTTATCATATGACAAATTTCCTAATAACATACACTGCAAAAAAAAAAAAAAAAAAAATCTAAATCAATATTTTTCTCTTGCTTTACTGTAAAATATATCTAAACATTCATAAAATAAGACACACTTACGTCTCTGTGTAAGACTTCTCGAATTCTGTTTATTACACTATTATGCAAACACATATATTATGCATAAACGTCACTAAATTTTGTTAGGTTTATGCTTAAAACAAGAAAAAACATTTTGTCAAGAAAACAAATATTGATTAAGAAAATAATTATTTTTGCAGTGTAACTTTAAAAATTAAGGATATACATTCAACATTTAACCATATCTGGAATGTCAGGTATTTCATATAGTATTTGTTATAGTATAAAATCAAATACAGAATTGTTTGGAAATATTGTGGCTGAGCATCACCAGCACTCTTAAAAATAAAAGTTCCAGAAGGAGGTTTTTGTAGTGATGCCAGTGAGAAACTATTTTGGGCCCCAAGGAACCTTTCAGTTTCTTAAAATAACCGTTTGTGGAATGGAAAGTTTGCATGGATGTTAAAGTTTCTTCATGGAACCACATCTAAATAAAGAATCTTTATTTTTAAGAGTGTGAGTTCATTATTAACTGCTTAACTACACCTAATTTAGCTTCTCTTTGTCCACTGACTGGCAGTCAATAGTATATGTAAAAATCGGATAACACTGAGCCTTAAACAAATAGGTACAATAAAATGTTTTACCATCAAACGCTTTGAATTATTCGATAAGAGATACTGTTTTTACATTTGTTTACAAATTGGAACATACACTATCTGGTCCCAATCTGACAGGACATTTAAATTTTACTTTAAATTTTTTATTCGTTAAATTAGACAATTTTATTAAGATTGAACCCAGTTTCTCTTTTTCATTTGTTTTTCTATAAACAGTTTGCCAAACTGTTTTTAGACAGTGGGACATGCCATGAGGAAGACTAATGTATATTGTCATAGTGTGTCAAGTTACTTATAAAAAGTGGGGGAAAAAATCAAGCTAAATCAAAGTAAATTTGACGGTCCAATTACATATAGCTATATGTTTTAAAAACTAAATGAACGGATAGACAATGTCGATTGCTTCCACATAATCAGTTTTATTCTTGTGACACAGCCCACAGTCTAACTACTACTCTGGAGTGAACTACAACCTAGATATTATTATAAATAGATTAAAACAATAACACAGAGTCAAAAAACCTGGACAATATGTCCAAAACGTATAAAACAATTATAAAGCATCGAAGGTCACTTAAACACAGAAATGGCACTCTGAAAAACCCACAAGTGCGTAATCTGTATCTAGAGGAATATTTCAAAAATGAAACTAAGTAAACGAATTATCTTGCACAACCAAGTCTACTGACTTTACGGAGTTGTTTGATTAAATCTCAAACTAAAATGCTACAAATCTATAGCTCATCAACTCAAAAACTACTACTGAAACACTAACACATAAAATCCTCTTCTCAAAAGTGACCCAGATAAAACAGTCTTGGCATGGCATTGTACACATTTACACTGACAGGATTCTTCACATAGTCACACACTATATTTCCAGTGGGAAATATAATATTTACCTTGAGGACATGTAAATTCTTGCACTGGTATTATGCGTTGACTACTTTTTGGGCAAAAAAAACAGCAGCACCTGGACGCGATTTCAACCTTGCTACAATTGGAAGTGCAACTGGCATTCAGAAATTCACAATTATTTGGAAAAACCTAATCTTTTATGTAACTTCTTAAGTTTAGTCCTTTTTGATTTGCTGAAACAATGATTTTTTTACTGAACAAGATGCATGTAATAGCTATAAATCTTAGTGTTGTTCAACTGAACGTCATTTTTAGATATAAACTGTGGAGTATTAAGTAAACCTGGGTTTGATTCCTGTCTGTTTAAATCAAAATAAGGGGAGTAAAAATTCCCTGTTTAACACAGTAGTTTTCGTTTTTGTAATAACTTTGGCAAGCCATGACGCTCAAGTTGAACCTCTGCGTAAAATCCACAATTTGACAGTTCAAAAGTCAGCTCACAAGGCCTTCACACAGCTTAAGCGCTCGTCTCCTCTTCTTTGATTTTAAATGACAAAGGAGGACTTGTGGCGGAAATGTCCCTGAGGAAAAACAGAGAGCAGGCAAATAATATGTAGTTAAAATGTGGCACTACAGAAACAAAACATAATCCAGCCGAATATTTTTTCCATGTAGAGATTATTTTGAGGATTGCACTAATACCACTTTGAGCTTTGCTAGCATTAATAAAAAGAAAATATCTGCAGTCAGAGAAACACTGCGGTGTAATCTGAGAAGATAAACACTAACAAATCTTGGATGATATTTCATTCATCCTTGTAAGAACATTTCAAAGTGTTGACTACAGCCTCTAAACGTGCGCTAATGCATGAAAACGATATCTGTGGTGCTTTATCACGTCACAAATCCACACAGCCTTACCTCATCTGGACTGGCATAGTCCATCCTGTTTTCATGTTGGGGTACTTTGTAACTGTATGAAACAGAGCATTGCAATCTTACCAAAAGTGCATTCAATTCAAGATCAAATCAGATCAGCCTTTATGGTAATACTGTAAGGTTCATTTTGTGGTTATGGTTTTTACTCACTTGGTTTCCCTGTGGTCTTTGCAGGAACAGTAGCCACTTTTCTGAATCTGACAGATCCCCACAATGACAAATATAAATGCTGCCACTCCACCTAACACCTTCAGGAATATTCCCACAATGTCCAGATCATCTAGAAAGAAATTACATACAAATTAATAAATAACTCATCAAAAAATATATAAAAAAATATTATTTACTCACTCTTTGTGAATTATTATAATTTTGTTATTAAAAAAAAACTGCATTTGGAACATCATGAGGGTGAATAAATCATTTCTATATTAAAAGCTGAATCATTATTTCAAAGTGCAGCTACTGACCAGCATATTTAAGGGGCACACTTACACACTTCCATGATCTGAGGACTGCATTTTGACCATCCTGCCTCATTTCTGGCCTGGCAATAGTATTCACCTGCATCCTCTTTCTTCACCGACCGGAATTTCTGTAGATCAAATGTAAATCATACACTTAGCAAAAGCCCATTTAATGTTAAAACTGGTAAAATACAACATAATTCAAATAATTTTTAAAAATCCAATGAATTGGCCACAAAAAACAAAAACGAAACAAAACAAAGATAACAATAATAACAATTTATTCAGCAATTCTTCTCCCCGAATTACCGTCTTCCGCCATTTTGGAGAGTACCCCAGAATGTAATCAAGGTAATCAGCGTTGTTTACGTTCAGTAGAAAGTGCGCACATGCTGAACGTAAACAACTGAACGTGAACAATTATGTTATTATTGTTTTCTTTGTGCACAAAAAGTATTCTTGTAGCTTCGTAAAATTACGGTTGAACCCCTGATGTTCCATGGACTATTTTACCGATGTCCTTGCTACGTTTCTGTGCGTTGATCGTGATAGTATCCTTGCTGTCTATGGAGCGTCAGAGAGCTCTCAGATTTCATCAAAAATATCTTAATTTGTGTTCAGAAGACGAACGAAGGTCTTACGCCCCATTCACACAGGGCGTCAGCGTCAACGCCTCTCGTTTACTTTGAATGGAGTGACGTCAAGCGTTGCCGAACTCAATTGTGGGTCCGTCGCGTCGCTTCACTGGCGTTGCTCGCGGCAGAAGTTGAAAACTTTTCAACTTTAAGCGCCAACGCAGGCGTCAGCCAATCAGATCGCCTTATGCAAATACCCTAACGCAGACGCTAGCCAATCCCGTTCATGCAACATCAGAAAAGTAATGTGATTGGCTGTTGTCACTATGATGGTCGCATCAGCACCAAGTTTCAGACACGGCTTCCGTCAAGCGTTGACGCCCACGCCCTGTGTGAATGGGGCGTATCGGGTTTGGAACAACATAAGGGTGAGTAATTAATGATAAAATTTTCATTTTTGGGTGAACTAACCCTTTAAAAACTTTTTAACCTTTAGTTATTGTTTCTTATTCTTATTATTTAATTTAAAGCCTAAGTTTGCCATTTTTCAGTATTAAAATACTTTCTCCATTCCAGTTTGGTGCTTTAAATAAATTTAAAATGAATGTAATTGATTCACAGGCTGCTTATTTTTAAAAGTGTAAACACAGCAAAACGAATCATTATTTTTGCAATTCCTTGCAAAAAAATGGTGGTGCAGAATGTAATCCAAGCCTCTGAAATTTAAATAAAGTAATAAACGTAAGTTGTTTTTTACTAGCATGTCAGCACAAAACACTTACCAGAGAACCAGTCTCAGTGTTCATGGTGTATGAAGAATTGTAGAACTTGCTGCTGGTTTTTGGGTCTTCTGGCAGCTCCTCATTGTTTTTGAACCACTGATACTGTGACTGTGGAAAGCCTTCGTTCTCAATACAGCGTAGTTCAGTGCTTGAACCCACCGTAACCGCCTCCGGCACACTACACTTGGGCATCACTGGCTTCACTGCAACACGTCCACAACAAAACAGCAGCTTTTTTAAATGTTTCACGATGTATTTAGAAAAATAACCAGGGTGAATTTTCATTTCAGACCAACTTTAAATAAACTTTAAGAGAACTGCAAACGGAAAACAGCATTCGCATTACATCTAATACTGCACGGCATTAAATTCCCTCTCAGCTTTATGTTCCAAACAGTAAGATCGCAAATTATAATCAGAGACATTTTTGTGCATCCAGAGGAATCACGTTGATCAGCTCAACGTATTCATCTCGCCCTCAAGCCCACTGAAACATTTTTGTCCGGACAGTCCAATCAGTTCTGTTCTTATAGATAGGGCATTTCAGTGCAACATTACTGAGAGTTGTAACCATGGGTTAAAACTCACAGAATGTTCCCCTTGCTAAACCTGAGAGGAACTATTCCAACAGTACCTCTTACAGCAAGACTGATCAGTATTTCATCAAAGGGCTTCTGGTCGTCGATGGCCGCCACCTCACAGCGATACTGAGCTGTGTCCGATCTGCTGGCGTTCAGGATCAGAAGGTTTGCAGGCTCTCTCAGCAAAGCCCTGTGCTCCAAGTCACCTGAGAACATAAAGCAGCTCAGTTCAGTTGAATTTAGCTTAAACACTGTCAGCAAGTAAACAGCATTATTTTCTGAGAGCAAGAATTTGTTACCTGAAATTTTATTTTGGAAATAGACATAGCTGGGTACACCGTTTTTAATTTTCTTCCATTCAATTCTGGGATTGTTTGTAGAAATGGACTCTATCAAGCAGGTCAACTCAATCGCTTTAAAGAAACAAGAAATAACCTATCAATTTATGCACACATTAATGAAGTAATCTTCAGTGTTGGGAAGGTTACTATTTTTTACTACTTACTATACAACTATTACTATACTATATAAATTCACTATATACTCTAAATTCAAACATGAGAACCAATCAATAGCATCAGAATAGCATCGCTGTACTAAACAGTCTTTAAATGACAGGAGGCATCATGCACATCAAAATGCAAAGCAAGAAATTAATATTATTTAACATATCCTAGCATTTTACAGAAAGTATTCAGATGTAACACCTTTTGTAATCATAAACATTTTCATAAGTAACTGTAATTTAATTAGCCTTACACATTTTTCTCAGTAACTGTAACGGATTACAGTTACATTTATTTTATAATTAAATTACGTAACACTGTTACATGTAACTAGTTACTTCCCAACACTGGTAATCTTACTAAACAGCTTCATATAAGACTTACAGTCAAATTCATTTGTCCATACTGATTTTTCAGTTGTTCTGAGAATTACAGCAGAAGCTGTACTGTTGCCTGCAACAGATGACAAAGAACAGATAACAGATCTGTCAAGAACAGTACAAAAATAAGACATTTTTATACCATTATATACCAAAGTATTATATATAATATGTAATTTTTTAAAATAAAAAGTACATAATTTAATAGACATTACTGCCTTAACATTCTCATTCTGTGTTGTCTCTTCACTCATTTATTATAATTTATTAAATTAACATCTTAAATATAGCCCTTTTAAGATGTATCAATTATAATATTTGTTGTACTGGCTTTAATTTATTCTGATTTTAATATATTGTGCATGGGCAGGATCATTTTTCATCACTGTACTACAGTAATGAGAATATAATGAGAATCATTGTTGAGAATTAATATCGGATATGACCCAGTCCCAGACATGTTTTTGTGAAATTTATTTATACTTTCATGTTTAAAAAAAAAAGCCTCTACAATATTTCATACCTACTTCTCTGATTTTTTGTTTTTTTTCTGTTTTAATGTCAAAGATGAAAAATCTTATGAATTTCAGTAATGGGTGACTCAGTTTCATTTTTTTCAGCTTTTTATGATGTTTATGGAAGAATAAACTTTGTAAGTATCTTGGGGAAACTGTACCCAGACCTGAACAAATTTCTGTTGAAAATTCATGGACATATTTAGAAGAGCTTGTGTGTTTTTTCAGTGTTAGTCTGTCTGCACCAACTCAAAAAGACCAGACAGTGTGACATAATGAAAAGGCAAATATGAAACAAATTATTCGGCAAAGCCTGACAGTCCCGATAGGCTTCGTTCATATGAGAAAATAATTTGGGGTTTAGGGCATTTGCTATTTCCAGATGCATTTTCCACTTTCACATAATCTCATGAAATCCACAGAGTGTATTTACAGTGATCCATATGTGATAATCTGTGGCTTTAGCATCAGATTATAAACTTACCATATGGACTTCTGCAAAGCATGAAGCAGACTTCAGTTATCACAAGCCAAACATCTGTGGCGTTTTATCATCACCTTGACTGTCAGCTCAAGGAATAGCTACACATGGGACAGTTCTGACAAAACTGATGAACTGAATTCTGCTGCATTTAACCACTGTAAAGAGGCACTTTATTGGAGACTAGAGCAAAGAGTCATATTGCCACAGCTGGAGGACTTCAAGGTTTCCGGTGACGTTTCCAAGGCTGACTTTCCCATCGCATGCATCATGGTCTATTTTTACATCTGCTGTTGACATTTCCCGATTAGACAAGCTACATTATCCACCGCTGGGAAGCATGCGGTCACAGTATGGAAGCGACAATGTTAGAAAGGTCCCTGTTTACATCAAACAAAAGAATGTTGCTTAAATATAAGATTCATTTTTCAGCAAACAACTTTTATGATTAGGAAAAGCTAATGTCACCTTTGAAAAGTAAGTGTGTAAATCAAATCTCTGCATTTGAAGATAATATTTTTATTGTATTTTATTTATTTAGGTTTTTTTTTTTACTGTAGTCATTTTTCTTCGTGTGTGTACATATATATATATATATATATATATGTACACACACACATATATAAAGTATATATATATATATATATACTGCTGCTCAAAAGTTTGGGATCAGTAAGATTTTTAATTTTTTTTAAAGACGTTTCTTCTGCTCATCAAGGCTGTATCTATTTGATTAAAAATGCAGAAAAAAATTATTTTGTGAAATATTATTGCAATTTAAAATAACAGTTTTCTATTTTAGTATACTTTCAAATATAATTTATTTCTGTGATCAAAACTGAAATTTCAGCATCATCACTCCAGTCGTCAGTGTCACATGATCCTTCAGAAATCATTCTAATATGCTGATTTATAATCAACGTTGGAAACCGTTGTGCTGCTTCATATTTATTTGCGGACCTGTGAAATTTTTTTTTTTAGGATTCTCTGATTAATAAAAAGTTTAAAAGAACAGCATTTATTCAAAAAAAGAAATTTTGTGTTACAATATACAATGCTATTCAAAAGTTTGGGGTCAGTACATTTTTTTCTTTCTTTTTTTTAAAGAAATTAATACTTTTATTCAGGAGGGATGTGTTAAATGAATAAAAAGTCATAGTAAAGACTTATATTGTTAGAAAATATTTCTAAATGCTGCTCTTTTTGACTGTGTATTCATCAAAGAATCAAAGAAAAAAGTATCACATGTTCCAAAAAACAATATGAAGCAGCACAACAGTTTCAACACTCATAATAAATCAGCATATTAGAATGATTTCTGAAGGATCATGTGACACTGAAGACTGGAGTAATGATGCTGAAAATTCAGCGCTGCGTCACAGAAATTTTAAAAGTATATTAAAATAGGAAACCAATATTAGAAATTGCAATAAGATTTCACAATATTACTGTTTTTTTCTGTATTTTTGATCGAATAAATACAGCCTTGATGAGCAGAAGAGACTCCCTTAAAAACATTAAAAATCTTACTGATCCCAAACTTTTGAGCGGCAGTGTATATATATATGTATGAGAAGAATGTGCATTTGTAACAGTTTAAAAAACATTATTGTAATTGTAAGTTTAAATAACACAAATCCTAATAACACATTTCTGCATTTCCACTCTAAACAACATAACAAAAGCCCCCTTTTTAATATTTGTGTTAATTTATGTTAATTGTGATTCCGGTTTATGGTTGTTTTGATGGCACACTTTGTGGATAATTACTTTATAAGACAATAGCTGATTGTTGTAGCATTTCAAATTACAAACAGACTAACTAAAGAAGTGACCTAAAAAGTGACAGGAAAAGAAAGAGCGGGAAACGGGGGAGGTTGTGGTGTGATCTTTGGCTTGAGACATTCTTTATCGCATGATTGTTTACAAAAACTCTTCTCCACAGTTCTGACAGCACATTCTAATATACAAAGATCCCGTCACTGGACAAAGTGAAAATAGGCTGAAGTTGAGTCCGTTTTAAAGTAGCTTGGTATTCAGGACACTTTGACCAACAGCAACGGCTTTGAAAATGAATGAATGAAGCTACACCTCTTCACACATCACACAACTTGCACAGAGGCACATTGTGCTGAGAAGAAAATGAAAAGATCAGGTAGAGTCCAATAACATGTGACCTGCAGTATCTCAAAAACATGAAATAATTCAACAATGATCTTAAATAGTTGATTTTCTTGTGAAAAAGAAGTGAGCTTAAGTGTATTGCATGTGCACTTATAGTGTACTTCAAATCTTAAAAGCATATTTCTTTAGAAAACTATATTAATAATGTAACATTGCTGAAATAAAAAGTGTACTTAAAAAGAGTACACTTTCATGTCTGTTTCTTAACACACATAATTAAACTTTTAAAAAGTAAACTTTGTAATGTCAAATTAAAAGTTTTACTTTAAAGTACATTTTAAATTATAATGTTTACACTTATTTTAATGTGTTGCTGACACAAATATTAACATACTGTGCCAAAGCACATAAAGTACTTGATATTCAATATATTTTAAATGTACTAAATTGCATCTTCATCATTACAACTATATTTAATGACATACATATTTTAACTGAAATGGCATTAGATTTTAGCTTACCATAAATGCTTGCCAGTACACTTGGCAGTACACACTATATTTAAAAAGCAATAGAAAAAATTATGAAATTGCATATGTAAAAAAATTCTTAAATTGAAACTACAATACATTTTCATTTAATTATAAATAACGTGCAATTAATTATATGCAGTTAGTAATTTTTTCTTCTTTTTAAACGTAGTGTACTTCTTTTTAAGGGTAATCTGATTAAAAACGACTCTCAATTAGGATATTAATACACAGACACCACACAAGCATGAGAAGCACACAAACTAGAGCTGTGTCCCAACCCCTAGTGAACTATCTACCTAAACAGCATCTTTGAATATAGGGTGTTTATATTAGAACGTTCGAACGCGCCCAAAAATGCTGTCAAAGCAGGCAGCTCACTGGGTTTTGAGACACGGTCGTTGTATTCCACCGCAGGGCGATATAAACCAATTACTCCAAACAGTGAGTAACGTTCCCATCTTACTAGAAACCGCGAACTGTGTTTACACTCAAATTGATTGTGGCGTTAAATGGCTAACGGTAGTAAAGCGTTAGCAGCAGGGGTCAGCGCGAGAATGCCATCACACGGATCCACGACCGCCTATTCAACAAGACCTACTCACTCATTCACAACAAAGAAAGAAATCTTACTCACACAGCCATGAAAAGAGCACCAAGGAAAGCGTTTGACGCCCGATCGCCATTTTGAAGAGATGTTTTACATACAAATTTAGCTTAGCTGTCCAGGCGACGGGGTGAACAAACTGGAGGATGCTGCCGCTGATGAGTTTCCATAGCTACAACAAGGACATCTGAGCGGAAGAGAGAGGAGGGGCTGAGACAGCGCTCGTGGACTTCCGGTTGATGATGAGCATTAATGGTAGATATATGGATTAAACTTGAAATGAAGGTATTTAAATAGTACTTAAATCGAGAATTATGTCATTATGTGGTAAATAGGGCCTAGCAGTAGGTGTAGGCTATTTCTCGTATAAGAGCGATACATGTTCACTTGGGTGTAAATCTGTTTTTTTTTCCAATAGTTTAAAAAGAGATCTGGATTTAAAAGGGAGTGACCAAAGAACGAATGCATTTACATTAAAAATAATTAGTTGAATTAATGCCGCTAGCATAATTTTCACATTTCAACACCAGATGGCAGTGTTAGAGAGTATAAAGATAATATCCGGGGCCTGTCCACGGCACGTATCATACTTTATACTTTTATATATATATATATATATATATATATATATATATGAGTCATGATATGAGTCATGATACGTGTACTGGTAGGTTTCTTGAAGCATCTTGGAGACGTTGTCACAGTTTTTCTGGATTAAGTCTGTCTCAGTTTGTTCTGTTTCTTCATGTCATTCCAGACGAACTGGATGATGGTGAGATCAGATCTCTGTGTGGAGCACCGGCTGTTGTCAGACTCCTTGTGCAAACAAAAATCTCACTGGATTATTACAATTAATGGCAAAAATAATGTTTGGAAATGTAAACTGATTTCCTACTGACACACTACAGCAAAAGATAGAAATAACTGACTCAAAACCATTTTTAGCTGGTGAAAATACTAGTGTTCTAATAATTTTGGCCACCACTGTATAAAATATTTTTTTAATGAACTTGTCCTTTTTTTTGTGGCAGACAGTTTTCATATCATGTTAATCTAAATATGTCTTTTTTATTAGCGTAAGTCTCTTCGCCTCTTATCCAAGTGAATAAAACAGATTCTTTAAACAGACTCTTACTAAAATGAATTACCAAAAGGTTCATATATTGTTGTGATAATTACTGTAGTATGAGTAGATGAGAAGTGTGTGATATTTTAAGCAATTAAGAATTTTGCATATAATTATTTGAGTTGCCAAAAAAGGCAGTAAAATGTAACACCATAACAGCGTCTGTCTGTATCAGACACCTCACACCTGCTTACACATTTTTCCTTTTTTTTGCCATAAATGCTAATCAAATATTAACTCACAAGGAAAGAATATATTTATTTTTAATTCAAATAATAAAAAAAAGACCTTTACCAATCGTTTTTAAAGAAAATAAAAATAATAAGTAGTAGTGGAATCTATGCACTGCAGTAAATATTTATTAAATATTTGGTATATCACCACTTTCATCAACCACTTTTAATTCACACACACACACACACACACACACACAAAATTGCATATAACATGGAGAGGACAGTCATTTAGAATTATGAGTACAGGTCAAAGGTCACACTGAAGGATTAAAAATGTCTTATGTATTTGATGTTATGTTAACAATGTCTTTGTGTGTATTATTACATATTTAAATGTAATAATTCCCTGGTCACTGCATTCGTTTTTTATTTAATTTATTTATGTCATGTTATAATTTGAATGCATTATTCACTTCTTGGGCTCGAACCACACCATGCTCAACAAGGGAATTAGCTTATTATGTTGTACAGTACTATTCACAGAAGCAAACTCAGAGAATCAATTATTAATTGGCATTTTAATTAGGACAATGGATCTTATTAGTCTTCGTTAGAGAACAACATAGGATGTTCATGCATTCATGCAAGTTACAGGTTTCATTTCATCAGTTAGTATTTTATTCTTAAACAAACCTTTTTTTGCATTTATAAACACAGTCGTGCCACTGGAGCACAGCCGAAGAGACAGCCTGCAATCACACCCCCTCTCGCCACTGTTACACCGTGTTTGCACACACTGCGACCAAACTGTCCAGCTCTATCAGCGCCTGCTGCGTCTGCTCAGAGTGTTTAAACACTAACACTTTAGTCCTCTAGAGAACAACGACACCTTCAGAGCTTCATTCATTCTTGGCCTGGTATATATTTATTTATATATGATGCATGATGTCTTGAATACACATTCAAATGCCTTCCTGGATGGAATCATCCAAAGGTGTACATGTATCTGAAGATCATTTCAACAGCTACTTGATCTGCATCATCAGAACATATGTGACCAGGAAACCATGGCAACCATCTCAGGTGCTCTGGCAAGCTGGAAACAAGGCCAAAGGAATATGTTTCACAAGCCCGCATTAGTGTTAAATGGTGTTACACCTCACATCAAAGGCAAACACGTGGAGAAAGATGCTAAGGTCATTTTTTAGATGTGTAGTGCTGATAAGAGCTGTTTGCTATATCATTCAGCAAGAAAAGTCAAATTTATTTGTAAAGTGCATTTCACAATATAAATCATTTCAAAGCAGCTTACGGATAATCATACTGTGTCTATAACGGTTATGGTGATCAATGATAAGTGATTTTAAATCTAACTATATTGCGACCCCCCCCCCCCCCATTTTAATATTGGTCAGTAATGTTGTGTGTGTGAGATTTAAATGTTGATCGTTTTTGTTCTTAGCGAGAGTAAGTGATTCTCAAAAATTATTAATATGATCAACTGCAGGAGAATATCTTTCAAATTTACTGACAGCCATCAAAAAACAGAAGGTGATTAAAAAACACACTCATTAAGAATACAAATAAATTTCATGTTGAGGTAACACTAAAATAGACGTGTAACACACAACACTGAAATAATGCAATAAACATTAATTAAACAAGATGTAATATTAAACTAATGTACATAACGGAAAAAAAAAACATCAAACAAGCATACAGAGAATTCTGGGGATGTCACTTTATGGCTTTTCACTGTAAATCATAATCATATGTTCTTTTTCACTTTCAAAAACTGCGAATTTAACAGAATTTTACTGTAAAATGACATGAAATGTTCCATCAGATTTATTACATTTGTTCGCAGCTTAGTAAGAGAGCTTGCCGTATTATATTGAACTCGTGTGTATTATTGCTACTTTGAAGCCCCCTACAGTTAAATTCAATGTCGTAAATAGTACACTAATGACTAATGTTATTTCCCAGTTGTTTCAATGTTTTTTTTTCTTCATTTTTTTCATTGACACGACTTGCAGTTTCTGATTTTGTTCATTCAACTTAACATTTAAGTTTTCACTGTCTCAACTAGCTTGGAAGTTGACTGACCTAGTATATTTGCCCCCATCAACTAAAAAAAACGTGTTGAATCAATTCAATAACAAGATCACGTTCTCAACATCACTTATCGCGAGATCTCGTGAAGACCGTTGCAGACGTTCGTCAGCCAGCCATCTTTGTGAGCTTGTCCACAAAGTTTGAAAATTGTCCAAGTCTACAAATTTGGTAAGTAAATATTTGTATTTATTGGTTTAATATGTGTAAAGTACAAGTATTTTGCGTATATCAAAGATTTTGGTCATATCATCAAAGTAATTTTAAACAGGGAGGTGCTAGAAAGTCAACACATAATAAATATGTATATGAAGAGCAACAAACACCTCATTATTCTGCAGCTCCAGTTTATATTTGGAAAATCACATGCCGGATGCTTTAGTGTGGACCTCCTGAGCATGTCTGGACAGTACCACTACCATAGCTGGCTTATTATGAGACACATCATTACAGGATAAAGTGGATTAGAGATTTAGTCATGGGTGTATGGGTTTTTTCTATCCCTATATGGGAGGATTTTGCAGTGGACAGAATTACACATATAAATACCTCACAAATGGACGTTTTGTCTGGCTTTTAAGCGTGTATCTAATGTATAAAAATGTATATAAGCTTTTCATGTGTCAAAAGATGGTTTTCGCCTAATGTCATGTCATTAGGCTTTCTCCATCACAGCACAATTACATTAGGCAGTTCACACACCTTCCTGACAGTCAGCACGTTTCTTATGTTTCATAGTGTGTTTGGTTGCTTGGTAACAGTGGATTTTCGCCAGGCTCAACTTATGGCGCTCTCTTTGATTCCAGTGGATACGCAGCAGTTCCCACTCAACTTCAGTCTCTGACATTATTAGTACGATGCACTCTGATAATTCTGTAATAATCGGCAGCTTAAAGTCTGTAGCATCAGTTGTAGGTCTTGTTTTAAAGTTTTTATTGGTTTACAGCTACTGTGATGCATTATGGCACACGTATTTTCATATGCATTTTTCATAACATTGGGGGTTTGGATGGTTTTTAACTAGATTGCGGTACACAGATGGCAGCTCAAAGTGTTGGGAAATACAGTAAAACCAACCAACAGAATCAGTCTGGCAATAGCACGATAATGGAGAACAGCCAAAGAGGTGGTTGGTCAGCAACCTATCACAGTACCGGGTTGATTGATTGATTTGCCCTGACATAAAATGCTGAATTGCTAAAATATCAGATGACTTTTAGTTCTGATGTGTTAAAAAGATTTGTATTGCTAGTCAGCAGCAGGTGATATTAGAGAGGATTTGATTGGACAAAAATTAGGACACACCCCTAAGGTCAATATTTTTAGGCTGCTTTCAAGAAAAACTACATTTTAATATATCTACTTTAAATTATTTCATCCACTTAGGAGTACAATAGCTTACAGATGACTTCATAGATAGTACAGACATAGACAAAAATCTGCAAGTCAAATTTTATGTTATTAATGCTACATTGCTAAAACTGTAAAGTTTGAAACATTAAATAATATTATTCAGAAAATGGCATTATTTGCCACTATTTGGCATCAAACTGTCTATAAAAAATGTAGAAAAAAATTGAAAAAAAAAAAAATTATGCATGTAATATAATGAATGTAAAAATGTAATATTTATTTTTTAATTGCATGTATAATATTTGAAGTATTTCTGTAAATTTCATTTTTTGTTGTTGTTCATTTAAGAACGTAATTCACCAACAGAGATTCAGTGCCAACAAGGATGAAAATAAGGTTATAAATAAATAATATAAATAATAATTGTATAAACATATTTAAAGGTTTATATATTAATATATATGTGAATTATATAATAATAATAGTAATGATATACAAATAATAAGAATCATTCAATAATCATGAATAATATAAGTAGTATAAAAAGTATAGGTTTATCATAATTGATTGGAATTATACATTATAGATGCACATATACAGTATATATTTAAATATGTCCTAAAAAATCATTAACTTATAAGGTATCATCAACACTGTTTCACTGCAATAACAAAATCAATCACAAAACACATACTGTTCATATCTTTTAGCACAACATGTGGAATAAGTCATACCCTTTTACTAAGATGCACTAGTTTAAGATGCAGCATAGTATAGTGCACTTTCAGCAGCTTAAATATTCAAGTGAAGTTAATGTAAAACCTTTTTACAGCTACATGTCTGAGATCATGCATATTTGTCTGACAAAACAGCCGTATCATTACAATTTCATGCCTTAACTGGGAGCAAGAAAACATGCTCTCTTGCCACATTAGGGAAAGTACACCATGCACAGTTCATGCTCTCATACTTACACCCACTCTTTTAAATGGACAGATGAAGTTGAGGGAAAAATGTCTGTTCTGCTCAGCATCAGTAGCAAAGGCCGTGACACGCTGCAGTTGCCAAGAGTTAGACTTTTCTTGGTATTACTTGGCAACCTCACATCCCTATAGAAACAGAATGTGTCAAGGGCTCATGCTTCAACAATAAATACTCTAGGGTAAAAATACTAAACCTTTTTTGCTGACATTAAGGACAAAATGACATTCCCATCATATATTTCCCAAAAACGGTTAAACTCTGAGCGGTAGGCACTGTAGTTTTAGCCATTATTTGCTTTTTCTAGTTTTCATATAATCTTTTTTATTTATGATTTTATTTTATTTAATGTTCATATTTATCACATCTGTTTAGCACAATCTATATAAATGTAAACAAAATAAAATAAAATAAAAAAGCAGCTTTAATGTCCAAATTAGGGTTCACTAATTTATGTGTGTATCTTTATTACGATCAAGTCACTGAGCCTTCCACTTTTAAACGGTAGATAATTGATACAAATTTATTGCAACATGGTAGATTTTATCATGCGTGTCCTTGCTAGGACAACAGATGTTTAGAAAAGCATCTGTTCTAGAGGCATCACTGTAAGCATTCGGGAAAGGCTGTTTAATTCCTAATTCAAGCTGCCCTTGTAGGAATCACATGAGGCAAGGATTTACACACATTAAAGCCATTGCATTTTGGCACTTCTTCCATGGCAGATGAAGGCCGAAAGCAGATAGTTGGACCATGACAGCACTGTCACTGGACAAACATTCAGATATGTTTAAAGATGTCTGTCACCCTGTTTTTGACCTAATTTGATTAACTTTGTATTATTATTCAGTCCTGTTCTATAGAATGAATTGATTGAATTCAGATACAGTCGTGGTCAGAATTATTTGCACCCTTGGTAAATATGATCAAAGAAGGCTCTGAAAATAAACCTGCATTATTAATCCTTTTGATCTTTTATTTAATAAAATGACAAAAATCTAACCTTTCATTGAACTAAAACAATTGAAAATGGGGGAAAATCTCATTATGAAATAAATGTTTTTCTTAAATACACGTTGGACACAATTATTGGTACCCCTAGAAATTCTTATGAGTAAAATATCTCTGAAGTATATTCCCATTCATATTCACAATTTTGAGCACTCCAGGGTGATTATGAACATGAAATTATCCAGCCATGGCTTCCTGTTTCACAGAAATATAAATAGGAGGGAAAACAAAGCCCAAATTCTCTTAATCATCCATCACAATGAGAAAAACCAAAGAATATATTTCTGATGTGCAGCAAAAGAAAATTGAGCTTCACAAATTAGTGAAGTGGCTTTAAGAAAAGTGCTAGAGAAGTGAAAATTCCCATTTCCACCATCAGGGCAATAATTAAGAATTTCCAATCAACAGAAAATGTTACGAAACTGCCTGGAAGAGGACGTGTGTCTATACCGTCCTAATGCACGGTGAGGAGGAGAATTTGAGTGGCTAAAGACTCTCCAAGGACCACAGCTGGAGAATTGCAGAAAATAGTTGAGTCTCGGGGTCAGAAAACCTTAAAAAATTTTGTCAAACAGCACCTACATCCCCACATGTTGTTTGGGAGGGTTTCAAGAAAAATTCTCCTTGCTTATCCAAAAACAAACTCCAGCATATTCAGTTATTAGACACGACTGGAACTTCAAATGGGACTGGCTTCTATGGTCAGATGAAACTAAAAAATTAGCTTTTTAGCAGCAAACACTCAAGATGGATTTGGTGAACACAGCGATAAAAAGTACCCCATGTGTACAGTGAAATATACTGCTGTATTTTTGATGTTGTGGGCCTATATTTCTATCAAATACCAACAGATAAAAAATCAACAAGTGACTGACTCTGTTAGAAATCTTATAATGGGCCATGTTTGGATCTTCCAACCGGACAATAATCCAAACACAAACCTCAAAAACAACACAAAAATGGGTCACTGGGCACAAAACCAAGCTTCTGCTATGGCCATTCCAGTCCTCTGACCTGAACCCTGTAGAAAATGAGTGAGGTGAACTGAAGAAGAAGAAACTGGCCATGGAGCTGTGAATCTGAAGGATCTGGAGAGATTCTGGGTGAAGGAATGGTCTCTGATCTCTTGTCAGGTGTTCTCTAACCTCATCCGGCATTATAGGAGAAAATTTAGAGCTGTTAAACTGGCAAATGGAGGTTTCAAAAAGTATTGAATAAAAGGGTGCCGTTAATTGTGGCCAATGTGTATTCATAATGATATTTCCCCCCATTTTAAATTCTTATTATCCAATGAAAGGTTAGATTTTTGTGAATTTTTTAAATAAAAGATCAAAAGGATTAACAATGCAGATTAATTTTCACAGCTGCCTTTGATCATATTTACCAAGGGTGCCAATAATTCTGACCACGACTGTATGTTAGTGTCACAGTGAAAATTAGGCCTGCAACTATCAATAATTATTTTTTTCCAAGACAAAATGGAATGATCTTTGATTAAAAGGTGATGAGTCAGCGTTTCTGAAGGTGACAGAGTGATTGTACTGTAAATGAATAGGCTATGTGAGAAGTGACACTTTGGCGTTCATGCAAAATCATTGAATGGAAGTCAGAAGTATCAAATCTTGGAGAGTTATACTTAAAGAGATAGTTTACCCAAAAATGAAAATTCTGTCATTAATTACTCACCCTCACGTCATTCCAAACCGTCTTGAAACTGCTTGTTGTCTTTGCGCACAAAATATTCTTCATAGCATGTTTGAACCACTGATGTCACATGGACTATTTTAATAATGTCCTTACTACCTTTCTGGGCCTTTAATGTTTCAGTCGCGTTGCTGTCTATGGAGGGTCAGAAAGCTCTCGGATTTCATCAAAAATATCTTAAATTGTGTTCTGAAGATGAATGAAGGCCTTATGGGTTTGGAATGACATGAGGGTGCAATTAATGACAGAATTTTTATTTTTGGGTGAATTATCCCTTTAATAACTTTAAAGATGGGTTTATTAGCTGTCAAACAGTCTTTCTGACATCTTTCTTATTTCATGAACCCACATCTCTTTGAACAAGCTATAGGATGATGATAAAAATAATGTCTAGTTCAATAAATAATGATGTCCAAAAACAAATATATGACTTAAAATCCCTTCTATATGCCACATAACCCTAACCCTTCATTAGACACCTAAAAAGTGTTGCCACCAATGCAAACACTCTTTAAAATGAAGGTTTCAAAAGGAGGTTTTCGTGTCATAGAAGAAGATCTTTGGTTCCCCAAAGAACCTTCTTGAAAGATCCATTTTTTTTCTTAGTGTGATGAACATTTTTTTCGACTAGGAACCAGTTTCCATGGATGTTTGTGAAACTGTACAGATGCCAATAGGGAACCTTTATTTTTAAGAGTTTAATAAATGAACGCCTTTACGTGCTAAAGACCCGAATATGTAATAATGATTGGTGAAACATTAATGCATTTAAGGGTTAAAGATTCTTTATTGGCTTCTATGGTTCTATAAAGAACCTTTAACATCCATGGAATCTTTCCATTGCACAAAAGATGCTTTAAATGTCTTTTAGATCCGTAAAACATTCTTCACTATTCACTGAAATGTTCTTTGGAAGATTATGGAATCGCCGTGTAAATTCCATTTTGGAACCTTTATTAAGTGTGGAGTAAAATCATTCCCTCAGGACGTGTGGTGATGTAACTATAAACAGATTTGCATAGTCCTGATTCAAATTATTCAGTCTTACCCATCTTCTGATTGAATACCAATGTTTTCAGATACTCTGTGTTTGGAATATAAACTTACAGCAGTCTACATCTCTACAGTCTAAATACCCGACTTTATAAACACAGAAATCTGCTATTTTAGGACTAGGAATAATTATTTTTAGATTATGAGAATTGGAGATGATTGACTTACGTGAGATGATTCGTTTAACAAATAACACAAGCAATTACAGTTTAATCTATAGATTTTTGCTTGTTTTTGGCATCTATAATCTTCATATTGTGGAATAAACCTTAGCAATTAGAAGCGATTAATCTGATGTGTAGTTAAGGCTCACATGCAGATACGTGTGGTGCCTCCAAGCAGAATGATTGTCAAACACAAGCACAGAGTGCAGTTTATAGTCTGTATTTTCTGGTTCAAAGCATTCATTATCCTAGATAATTGCTTTCTCATGGGACAATTTTGTTTCCTTGTGGACTGAACAGACCACAAAGGACAACTGTCTCACAAAATAAAGGTTTACAGTCTGTCTGTACATAAAGTTTTATTTCAGCTTAAAAATGAAAAGTGGGTTGTTAACTCAGGTTGTTAGCCTGCAGTCAGTGTCCCCTGACAATAGAAAACTTGACATTGGCAAGGACAAGAGTGAGATCAAAACTAAAATCTGGGTCCTGATGATTAATGATGTCATGACTTTATGACTGGCATGATTTAGAATTCTAGCTGTTTGATAATGTGTAGACCATGAATTGTAAAATCGTGTATTTTCTCAGCTTGACATTTTAAGAACACCACTTCAGAGACTGTTGTTGGCTCTTTCCAGGTGTCTTATGACATTCTTTAAATCAATGACAGCACAAATCCCATTTAGCCTACTTATTTTTTTTTATTTATTTGTGAAATCTATTATATGTTTGATCTAACATAAAAGTAACCTATCAGAAAATACAGTAAATAAAACCATACAATGTAATAACATTGACATTTCTGTAGTTGAAAATTATTTTAATAATGAACATTTGTTGATTTGTTTAAAATTTTATGTTAACAGAAAAAAACAACGACCACACCAAATGCATTCAACACAAAACATATATACATCTAAAAATAATAGATAGATAGAGAGATTAATAAATGTCTGAAAAAAACGTTACTTTTTTATGTTTGTTAAATTTTTAATTTAAATTACCAAAATTCCAGCATGCAAACCTGTTTATTTTTTTCTTGACAACTAATAATATCATTTAGACTTTTTTTCTAGGTACATGGTGGAAGAGAAACGAATAATATTATCACATTTTGTCTATTTAATTTCAATTTTCATTACTAAATAATTGAATAATCACTCAATAATAATGGTTGCACAAACATTATATCAAATTAATAGTAAATAAAAAGGTCAAAAACAAACCAAACAAATAAATACTTATTCAATACTTAATACTTATATACATATACATATACATACATACATATATATATATATATATATATATATATATATATATATATATATTAGAGAGTTTCAGACTCTTTTTGTTCCCTATTCATGAAAGCAGTGAGAGAATCTGGTGACAGGTGAAACAACAACAAAAAATAAAATAAAATAAAAAACAGACGAGTTAAATAATGCGGATTGCAACATCTTGAACTCTGATGATACTGGTTGCCACACCCATTGCTTTAGTGTGCGTAAGTGTGTGTGTGTGTGTGTGTGTGTGTGTGTGTGTGTGTGTTTGTGTGTGATGTTGATTCACGCTTTCCATCAGAATCAAAATGTCATGCCTGAGAGGAAATGTGCACAAGTGAAGTTTGCAGCCGCATTACAAGCTGAATTTAAAACCGCACGGGTCAAAGCTCATTATAACCCACGCGCACTATAGTCTCGTCCATATCTGCGTAGATCCAGAACAACATATGTGCCATTCAAAAAGAGACACAATAGAGAAGATCCAAAGAGGTGCGGACTTTGGTTTCTGTTAATGCGCATGATACTGCAGCAGTTGTACTACACCAGCACACTCCAACTCACCTTGAATAAGAGCATCTGCCATGCCATTTTACTACCAGGGGGCGGATGATTAACCAATACACGCCCCAAAGCGCCTGGCGCTGGCCAATCAGAGCGCGGCGGGGGCGGACCCAATGGCTACATTCCCACACTTGGTTTCACTTTGCACTTCGGAACATCTCCGTCTTCCATAAAGGCGCTGGTGCAGGTGCTCTGTCTCTTCGGGGGAGGATGCCATAGGAAGGACGGGCAGGGGAAAAAAATGAAGGAAAACGCTGAGAGAGGAGAGCACAGGATATGATAAGCAGGGTATCAGACTGGAAACGGAGGAAATTGAGTATGAAAGATTTATTGAAAGGGGCACTTTGAGCTATTATTCCTGGTTGGCAATAGTACTATGATTTGGTATGTGGCCACTTTGATAGCAAGTGTTTTCAGCACCCGAGGAACGGCAGCTCAAGGTGAGTTGAAGTGCAGTATTTTTATTCTGCATCATTTTGGGAAAGACACACAGGCGTTAAATTTGTGTGTTTTAATAGATGCGTTACATGCCACTTTTATTTATGCGTACGACCTGCGTTATATCTCAATCTATACATTTTATTAGAATACGAGCGTTCGCTGGGATCGAACCCGCGACTTTAGCGTTTCTAGCGCCATGCTCTACCAGTTGAACTAAATGTATATGACAATCGGCGGATTTCTTTAATATATTTTATCAAATGCATATATTCAATTGGGATAGAACCTGCTATTCAACCTTTCTGATAGCATTTGCATCATCTCATATTAGGGCATGAGCGAGACAATTGAAGGCGTGTATTGGTCGCTATTACAATCGATTGATGCGCTTTTGATGACAAACGCTTTTTGTGTGCCGTAAAGAGCCTTTATGCATGCATGCATTGATCATCCATGATGTATGCTGTGATTCGAGGCGTTAATGCAGAATATCACTGATGAAAGACTGTCCATAATTGCAGTTAGTGCTGAAAAGGGGCGTGCGGCACTGAATGGAGACATGCTGCGATTGTCTGGGCTACTACAGTCTGTCGTGCCTGTTTACACAGCGATATATATATGCTCAGTTTTGTGTATTATGATGATAAAAGCTCAAATGCATAGCCTCAAAACACATAGGCCTATGCGTGTATATTTTGGAAGAAACGATGTGCATGGTCTTTTCGCTAGCTTGTTTCGTCCTTTTCACTGATATCAAATCCTTTCTCGTATATATTTCTTATATTTGGAGCCCTTATTTGTTGACGAATGGACTGACTTAACCTTGCTTTTTCACCTATGGCCGATAGGAGGAGCTATTTCCTCCTTTAACTACAGTGATTGTCTAATTAAACAAACAGTAATTTAAGTTGTGAAGTTAAACTTGTAATTGACATTTGCAAAAGCAAAATTACAAAACACAGGCATATAATTCTTTCGTCTATCACACAGCATCATTTATTCTAATTATTTAACTTTGTCTTACAGTCAAATTTATGAAGTATAGTCATAATATAAAGCATTAAAATAAAGTTAAATATTTATACAGTCCAGTGTCACCACTTTGAAGGTGCAGTGAATAAACTCAGTTATCTGTTGCTGTGGGTTGCAAAACAAAAAATAACAGCGAACCCCAGGCCTAGATGCTTGTTTGAGAGCTTTCTGCCTGTAATTGTATGTAGCTACTCCATGAAATAATAGCCACAGTCTGTTCCTGTCTCCCAAATCCACCATCAGCCATTTTGAAGCTGTCGTTTAGGGAGCGTCAAGCACACTGTAATGAGACAATGTTAGTGCACGAGTGGCATAAATTAGGCCTTGATAAGAGCACCGCTCATCGCTTTGACTTTCTCTGATTGACAAAATTATACCGCGGCCCAACATGTGCCCGAGCCACAGAGTTTCTTGTGTCTGCTGAACGGCTTTGTTAGCTTCATGACAAAAAGTCAGTTTCATATTTGAGACTGAATCACAAAAATTCAAAGACAATGGTTTATTTGAGAGAACGAGATGTGCGTTTGAGACTCATGAGATGTTGGAAGAGATTATGTGCTGCAACAAAAGCTGAGGCAGTCAAGGAAAAAATGATCTAATCAGAAGTTCCTGTGAGGAAATATAATGGCAAGAGTTATTTAAGTGCCATCAATTTTGGTTATCTGAACAATAAAATAATGTACACACTGGAGTAGCTTCAAAATGTATCTGAATTTACAATCTAGGTGTTAAATTGCCCCAGTGATCCTAAAAGACTCCTGTGAGTAGATTTGAAAACCCATCGAACCTTTAGAAGAGCATTGAACCAAAAAAAAGGAGATAATGTATTTAAACTAGAAAATATCAGCTATGAGTCAATTTATGGACATGGAAGGGTAAAAAAGCCATCTCATACTATTCAGCTGGATTGTCATCTCAGAAAAGCGAAGTAATGGTGGTGACCAAAGTTTCCCACAGCCTTATACCAAGCATCATCCTCTGCATTGAAGCCACACACAGAGTGTTACAATAAGCAGGGCCAGCGACAGTCTCAGTCTTAATAAAGCTGTGAAGAGCAGCTCTTGGCACAGTTTGCAGATTGTCGGTAATGGACACCTCTGGCAAAGCTCCCTTCCCCCTTACCTTGCCAAGCAGTATTTGTCTGACCTGCAGCCTTCTGACCGTTGGGTGCAACCACTGGTCCTGGTTCAGGGAGAGTGAAAACTGACAACTTTCTGAGATCTTGGGTTGTGGCTTCACATGTCTACTACTGTGTATCTATGATCCCAGGGAGGATAACATGGTCAGGCTTTAAAAAGAGTTTCAACATTTTTCAACAATTTCTTCTCTTCTGTGTCAGCCTTCGACGTGCATTCATGAGAGTCACGACTGCGCTGCACATTGTTACAAGCAGAGGAATGCACACGCATGCACCGTGGTACTCTTGTGAACATGCATGTCTTACGGGTTTGGAACGCTAGTAATGACAGAAGTTTCATTTTTGGGTGAACTACTGTATGTCTGTAAAAGTGCATATTTTCTTTCCACTAGTCTGAAAAAATACTTTATGAAAAACCAAAAAGCTCAAAATCACAGAATTGACAGATGCATGAAAAAACAATGTTGTCTAACCTTGTCTGATGAGAATTAGGTAAAATTATCTATTCAAAGAGACCTATTGACCTTGACACAGTCATGAGGGTCTGCAGGGGTCCTCTGTGACATCATTTCTTCTTTTGAGGCCGTTCACATCAAAGAGTAGTATGTCCGAACTGATACCTGGAAGACCTACTACTTCCACTGAGATTTTCGTGATCATAAAAGCCCCCCAACCACCATGAGCATGAACCCAACTAATGTTCTTGTTAAAGGAACACTCCACTTTTTTTGAAAATAGGCTTATTTTACAACTCCCCTAGAGTTAAACAGTTGAGTTTTACCATTTTTGAATCCATTCAGCCGATCTCCGGGTCTGGAGGTAGCACTTTTAGCTTAGCTTAGCATAGATCATTGAATTGGATTAGACCGTTAGCATCTCGCTCAAAAATGACCAAAGAGTTTCGATAATTTTCCTATTTAAAACTTGTCTCTTCTGTAGTTACATCGCAAAGGGCCATGACGCGAACCGACGGAAAATGAAGAGTTGCGATTTTCTAGGCCGATATGGCTAGGAACTATACTCTCATTCCGGCGTAATCAAGTCACTTTCTTGCCGACATGGGTGTAGCAGGCATTTAATGATATTACGAAAGCGCTGAAAGTAGTCCCCAGCTAGCTGGGGACTACTTTCAGGCGCTGCGTAATATCATTGCGCCTGCTGCACCCATGGTACGGCAGCAAAGTTCCTTGATTATTACGCCGGAATGAGAGTATAGTTCCTAGCCATATCGGCCTAGAAAATCGCAACTTTTCATTTTCCGTCGGTCTTAGTACACGATGTAACTACAGAAGAGTCAAGCTTTAAATACGAAAATTATCGAAACTCTTTGGTCATTTTTGATGGCCAAATGCTAATGTTCTAATCAGATTCAATGATCTATGCTAAGCTAAGCTAAAAGTGCTACCGCCAGACCCAGAGATCGGCTGAATGGATTCAAAAATGGTAAAACTCAACTGTTTAACTCTAGGGGAGTTGTAAAATGAGCCTATTTTCAAAAAAAGTGGAGTGTTCCTTTAAGTTATGAAAATATTAGTCCAGTTTTTAAGATTTTTTTAAAAACGTTAAGTGTAGATTAAAGTTTGTCATTTTGCAAACATCATGGGAATGTTACTTTTGAATGTTCTCTAAACATTCTGAAACAAGTTGCCACATTTTAAAAATGTCAGATGAACGTCCAATTAAATTTTTCCACAAAAAAAGTTTCCATGAACGATTTAAGTTTTTTTGTGCTAAAATTGTTTTAAGGACATTATTAAAGACCATATGAATTTAAACAAATGTTCTATTAACATTACTGGAAGAACGTTTGTTCATAACTTTGAGAGAACCATTCCAGAACGGTAGCCAAAGTTCTGAGAGCATTCCATGGTAGCTCTGAATAATAATTGTTATTAATATAAAAAATACTATTTCTCTAAAACAATAAAAGCTTATGTCAAACAACTTAAAAATGTCATTCTTTTAATATATCTTTTTTCTACATTATGATAATATATTCCAAACTAATTTATTGCAGAAATTAAAAACATGCTTGATAGGTGTATGCAAGTCATGGATTTTGAAAGATTTGATACAAGATTGCATTGAAATATATTTTTAAACAAATGTAATAAATTCATAAATATGACAACATGAGCATCATGTCCTTTTACAAATTCTTAAATGTACACAACTCAAATGTATAAATTTACAGGACGTTTATTAGACCAACTAGTAGGGATGTAATGATATCAAAATCTCACGATACGATAATATTGTGATATTAAGTCCACTATACAATATCTATTGCAATATTTAAAAAAAAAAGACAAATGAAGGATTGGAAAAAATGAAAATTTTGTACATTTTAAAGTTAAATTATTCTATCTAATGCACTCTGAGTTCAAAATTAAGAGCTCCTCCAACCCATGTTCTTAACTAAGAAAACCTAAGTCAGAAAAAGTCAGTGAATTGACTTGTACCTGAACTTTAAAGGGGACTCAACCAAACAAATTAGAATAATAATAATAACAATAACAACAACAATAATTGCTACTACTAATAATAACAGTAATAGCCATATATTGTAAAACACTTGCGCTGTAAAATAAATGAAAATGAATATTTCATAGGTAGCCTATATTATTTTTGCATTTTTGCTACATTAGGGAGGGAAATTACAATAACGTTACTTCTTTCCTAATTTCTACACTTGAAAGAGATATTTTGATTTTGGACTGCATTTAAATCGCTAGCTGTCAGCAATTCACACTGCACTTTTAAGCTTTTATTTTGACAGAAACAGCAGTAGAGCTTTTATTTTAAAGGAATACTCCAGCTTCAGTGAAAACATGCTTACAAAATTGCGTCTCACTACAAATCTGGTGAAATTCTGTAATCATCTGCCGTGAAAATAAAGCCTAACTGTTGGCTGTTGCATTCCTAAATGCGCCCTAAACTCACAGCATGTGCAATACATGTAACGAAAACAGACTTGATGAAAGGATTAAGCCATATTTTGTTTTTGGTTATAGTATGTTTGACAGATACTGTGCCAAAGCATAATGGCTCAAAACACAACTTTAAAGAATTTTATGTTAGAATAAGAAGTTTAGATATATTTTAAAAAAAAACTAAAATTTTTGCCTGGAAGACCGTTTCATATTGTCATGTGACCACGATAATATCAAGACAGTTTTGCTATTGCGATATCACGATATTGATAAAATCTCTACCAATAGCCATTCCAAACGCAAGACTTTTTTTAGTTGCCGATACCTCCACTTTTTATAGTGTCGAAAAAGCAGTGAGATACTGTATCTATAGGCATCCACTGTCAGCCTGTGCGGGTCAATCAGTAAAAGCACAGTGCTGCTGTCAGCCCTTGTGAGGCTGGGGTGAGATGTAGTGGTGTTTTAGGCCGAGCTGAGACAGTAGCTCCTGCTAGAGTTGGGCATGCTGCCACGGCGCTGCCTACATCCTCTCCCAGTCTCACCTTACAGTCTGTCTCCTTCCAGTCCTCCATCAGCTGGGGCTCCGTCGGTGCGGCTCGTGCCGTTTCCCTCACCGCCATGAAATATTCAACAGTCCACTCAGACATACCGGACTTCACAATGCACTACATTAGAAGAGCCCTTTGCACTCGACTGCGCACTTGCTATGGAGACTCTCCTCATTAAAATGAGCTCTTTTATACTGATGCATTAGCTAGCTATTTGTTGTCGGAGGGCGTACTATGTAGCGATATGCATTGGGCTAATTTTCCGCCGCATATCTCTTCGCATTGTTCCTGTGAAATATTACACTGATGGCTTTGTGTTTAGGAGATAGCAAGCACAAGAATCTTCGTTCCTCCCTGAGGGACGCTTTACTATCTTCGACTCTCCCGTTCCCTCAGGCGTAGCTATAACGGAGAACTCCGCAGTGGAGGCTCTGTATTGGCCGGCTTCATTATTCATCATATTTTAGATGACGTCTTATTAAGAAGATACCTTGCATTGTTCTGTGTGGTGGGTGTGTCATCATGCTTTCTGATCTTATCGTACCTTAGTGTAATGTGGAAAAAGATGCTGATGCTTTTGCTTTTGTTTTCCTCAAGATGGGATTTCCTGCTGAGAATGTGCATTTCTTCCTCTGCTGTCATCAGTTTTAAGCGTAACTGTAATCAAATGCCATTTCAACATTCCAGGCATCTTCAAGTCTGGTGCGGTAAACTTTACGATCTGAGACTCTGTGTACCTGCCTCTGTTTGCGTTCCTCCTGTATTTGAGCTCTTTGTTATCTGTATTTTACTGAGATTATACCCCGTGCTGTACGGCCTGGTGTTCTGGGGCTGGTGAGGGAATTTAGGGACAGTTAATGGAACTGTTACTTGGCCTGTTGGGCCATTATTGAGTTACATTGGCTTGCATGGTTTTTATCCATTACAAACATAAACAATTCATTTTATGCGATGTACTAAACTTTGATATTGAAAATATTCTGACCTTGCTGGCTAACATAGTTGGCTGCACCAGAAATAAATAAATAAATAAATATACAGTTTAAAAACTATAAATAGTCTACTTATAAATAATATATACTTATAAATAATATATTAATAAATAATATATTATATTCACATTTATAACTTTCAAAATTAAATAGCTGGGCAACTTTAAATTCATAAACATACTTTTGCTGGCATACAAATATGATGCAGAACATAACTGATAATGCTTGAAATTTGCAACCCATTTCAAGAAATGCTTCCATTTCAAGACGATCGCAACTCCTCGCAGTTGAAACTTCAACTATGTTTGCCAGATAAGTTAAATTACAAGCATTATCATTTAATTTTTGCATCATATTTGTTTTCCGGCAAAAGTGTGTTTATGAATTTAAATATCATGGAATTGTAATATAAGCTGTTTCTTGCAGCTTTTTGATTTCATTAAATGAAAGTAATATAAAATAATATTAATTAATAATTATATTAATACGATAAGTTATAATTGTTAATACATTATATAATATTTATTATATTATAACGATTCCTTGATTCAGTTCAAGTATTTGATTAAAAAAACCCTCTATTGTGCCGAGTAAGCGGCAAAATAATGGAAGTGGCGCATTCCACGGACGAGAATCCATGAAACGCATTATTAGATCGTTTTCCAAGGCTGCATGTTATAACGTTCATCTGGGAACGCAACATACGCCATTTTGTAAGGAAAATCATTGATAAACCTACACAGGAGAATACATCAATATATTTCTTAAAGGGGTCATATGATGCGATTTCAAGTTTTCCTTTCTCTTTGGAGTGTTACAAGCTGTTTATGCATAGAAAAGATCCCTGAGGTTGCAAAGACTAAGGTCTTAAAACCAAAGAGATATTCTTTATAAAAGTTAAGACTCTGCCACGCCGCCCTAAAACGGCTCGATCAAACACGCCCCACATCTCTACGTCACGATGTGGGGAGATTTTCATAACACCGCCCAAACGTATACGCAATGAAAGAAGGCGGAACTATTATTCTCGCTGTAGTGTTGTTGCTGCCGCCGGCGCCATGTCCTGGAGACGCTGTTTCATTGTGAAAGCGAAACTACTTTGTTTGGGCTTCCAAAAGAGGACACAACTAGAAATCAGTGGTTAAGTTGTATTTACAACACTATTCCAGAGCAGTACAAGTTCAACGCAAATATTTGAGTGTGTGCAGCGCATTTTACAGAGGACTATTTCCTGAACTTGGAAGCTACAATGTTGGCTCGCACAAAGGCTGTTTCTATATAGAGGGGCAATTTCAACTTTGCAAGGACAGTCTGGTGCTTCTGACTCACAGTCTGTAAGTACATTTCTGCCACTGACGATTCAAACGCGAGTTTTGAGCAGTGTAGAGTAGTGCTTGTTGTTTGTCGTTTCTCATTATAATCAGTAATTATGTCCCCACTGGATGCAACAAATGCCTCGTTTGTAATGGGCTTTATTGTTTTTGTGTGGTCGCGCCGTGAAACACCATCACATTACGGTAAGGGGCGTAACATTGCCGTCGCACGCTTGAGGTATTCGGCCAATCACAACGCACCGGATAGCTGGCCAATCAGCGCACGCCTCGCTTCTCAGAACGATGAGCTTTGTAAAAATTGACGCGTTTCAGAAAGGCGGGGCTTAGAAGAGCAACAATAAAGTATGTGGAAAATAATGCGTTTTTTTGAACTTTAAACCACATAAACACATTGCATTACACCAAATACACAAAATAATGTTCTTTTTAGCACCATCATATGACACCTTTAATATGCTAACGGTTCATCGCGATTTCAAATTAAAAGTTTAAACCCTTGCTCTGAGTTTACACTTTTTGATGTCAACATATTCAAGAAATCACAGTGGGTGTAGCATTTCTGTCATAAAGAAATAGCCAAATATTAAAGATTAAGGGGACATTTGAATTAAATGTTGTTTAGTCAATAGTAAACAAGGATTAGGTCATGCAATAAAGTGCAAAAACAATCGTAGGTCGTTAATTGTTGTCCTCTGCAGTCATTTGTTATAATTCGTAATGTACATTAGCGCTATTGTTTATATTGTATTATGTATTTTCGTTCAATAAAACCATGATTACTTGCTTTTTATACTTTATTGGAACTAATAATTATTACCTCATTGCTACTATATATGTATTTTATGTAATTTGCAAGGCTATTGTTCACAATTTTTTTTTCAACATAAAAAAATTTATAAGTATCCAATCACTCGATTAATTATCATAATCAACCGATTACTTGATTATAAAAATAATCGTTAGTGACAGTCTTAAATAATACAATAAAGTAGTATTAAGTACAGTATGAAAATTGCTAAAAATAAAATCCTATTCTTATCTCTCTCTCGCTCTCTCTCTCTCTGTGTTGTCAATGAAAATGATGTCAGGGCAAATGAATGGCCCAGCGGCTGAGCGAATTCCTTTATCAGATTCCACACTCAAGATCCTAAAAGCATTGTTAACAATCTTCAAAGTATTTCTAAACCAGTGGCTAGTTGGAAATCTGTAGCATACGGTGCTATCAAATCCATGTTGAGTCTAGGAACAGATCGGTAAGTTCAGAGACACCAGCCTCCAGATGGACCACAGTGATGAGTTTGCGATGCATTCCGTCAGATGGACACCTACGACCCTGTTACAGTGATGGCGGCTTGTGTTTCCATTGAGCAAAGCGGCCATCTGGTGTCCCAGAGGTCTCTTATATGTGTCCCAATGGCCCTGTTGGCAGGGAGACTAACACTGCCTCTCGGCGCACAGATTACGCTTGATCCCAGGAACATGCGGTTTTGCTGATGTGCTGAGTAATTGCCATCATATAGTATTAGTTTATACCATTAGTGAGCTTGAAAAGACTGTTCTGTATAGTGAATGGTATAATCTGTATAACTGCATCTAATTATGATGAATATAAACAAATTTACTTGTCGGCTTCCAGCATGTTGGCATTAGTTTATTCATCCTGATAGTGGATAATTCCATCTGCTAGTGGAAAGGGTTTTTACGTTGGGGATTGTCTGAGCTTTAGTAACCATTCAGCTTGAAAAGGAGGGAGCCACACCGCTGAGAGCTCCTCTTTGAGTCGACTCATTCATGGTTTGTAGTGATTTAGTCAGTTCTGTAATGTTTGATATCAGTGTTTTGTGGAACTAGCATTGAGTGAATATGATCAGATGAAATAGAATTAGATGTGACAGAAAATGTTGAATAGTGTTACTTAAAGGGGTAGTTCACACAAAAATGCTTAATTCTGCCATCATTTACTGATCCTCATGTCATTCCAAACCTGTATAATTTTCTTTAATTTGTGAAACACAAAAAGAGATACTTTGTTTTTTTTTTAGTTTTGGTTACCATTGATTTCCATTGTATGAAGAAAAGAGAGAAAAATATCAGTATTTAAAAAAAAAAAAAACTTCAATAAATCTTTTGTTTTTTTATTGTTGTATCTTATATGACCCCCATATTTGTATATATAGGCCTAAGTATGTATAGGCTATTGATTATGCCTGATCCTAGGAATGGACGGTTTTGCTGCTAATGTGCTGAGTAATTATGTATATATATAAAGTATACACCACATATACATATGCATGTATATTTATGGATTAAATGCCACAAAACTATAATTTTGAGATGTACTACTTCAGCAATCATTCTATCAAGATCATTGGTATCAAGATCATTTTTAACCTGTAAATATTTAATGTAATTAGATTGTCTTCTGTATAAATGTTGCATTTTCCTACAATTAATAATTTATTAATTCCCTCATTTGAAAAGGGATGCCGCCGGAGTCCTTGATTTCCTGGTAAGACTATTATAAGTAAAACAGACTGGGAAAGAATTTTATTTAGTTCCATGCTTTTTCCTTATATTTCAAAGTAAAAGGGCTGCATAAATAATGATTTGGATGATATCTCAACACAATCTCCTCTGTGCTCAGCAAAAAATAGGGAATGTGAGCTTGAAGTATATGGATGTTTGGTTTGAACACCTCAGCATATGAATATACACACACACTGACAGTATTAATCTACAGAGAAAGCTTCCATCTTCCTTTGATAAACTGACCAGGCCATGTTGCTCTTTCCCTAAATATGACCTCAAAAAGGGTTGGGTGGCATGTTGACCTTGAAAATAGAGAGAGCTATGCAGGTCATCATTTCTCTCGCTGACCAGGACCAGACAAACTGAAAAAAAAATATTACAGTTTAAACGTGTTCTTGATGCAATGACTGTGTAGAAAAAGGTAAGTCATAGTCGTGGTAGTAAAAAAAAATATACAAAACATTGTTCTGTAGTAATTTATGTCAAACAAATTTTATTTTCTTTTTGAAGGTTCTCTGAACCATAACAGCTAAGAGCTCAACCGCTGATATAAAACACAAATATCCGCCCCATTCGGATCACCAAGGGCCCATATAATGCAGTGTAAATGTGTGGTGTGAGTGATGGGTGTGTTTGTATGCGCTGAAAGGGTCATGTGTCTTTGTTGTGCCTTTGGGAGTGAGAGCAGACACAAGTGGATTAAGGGGTGAGCTGGTACTGGGGTCCAGCACCTTTAATCCTCATGTTCCCTGCCTGCCATACAGTCATTTGCAGTAGTCTGTTTTAGGCCCTTCTTTGAGCTACATGACTGCAGTTTTTTACAAAAGGTTCTTTATAGTTGAAAAAGATTATTTACATTATTAAAATGTTCTGCACACTAAGAAAAAAATGTTGTTTTAATAACTGTTTACTGAAATGTTCTTTGGGGAACCAAATGGTTGTTCTATGACATAAAATCGAAAAACCACTTTTCGAACCTTTGGTGTTGCCATATAATGTGTAATTCGTACAATATATAGCTGTGTAAAACATGACATTCGATTCGGTTGCAAGGCTACTATAACAAGAAATATTAAACAGGATTAAAACAGTGTCAACTGTGCAGTGCGGGCGAATTATCATATCGGACCAGTGGACGTCATGGCGCGAGTTCAGACATGGTGCGTTTTCTCACGGAACAGTCTTGACCATGCAATATTAAAATTATACAACTCTATGAGATTCAGTGAAAGGCATTTGAATTAGGCACAGAATTCTGCTACAAACCCCAAATGTCTCTGCTTATACAAGTTTAAAACTATATGAAATAATTCTAACAATAATTCTAGAGTTACTACTATAAAAGCACTAATTATATTAATCATGATATTTTGGGAAATTTGGTATTCATACAATAACAGATTTATAGAATATATTTTTATGTTGTTAATATAGTCATGTTTGTTTCATTGCATATGTTTGGGGAGTAAGTGAATATAATTTAATATTGCTATGATACTAACCTTACGAAAATGAACCATGGTTTTACTACAAATAAAACCAAAAAACCATGGTTACTATAGTTAAACCATGGTAAAACCATGGTTAACCATAGCTTATCCATGGTATTTGTAGTAAAAATGCCAAGTTCTTTCATGAAACTCTAGATGGCGCAGGCTGATGGGTTCTTAACGTAACTGATGTTATTCACAGCATTAAACGACCTGGCACAAGCTTATCGGTACATGTTGCATACGCAGCCAATGAGCTTACTGCTTTACATTTAAATGGCTGGTTTTTACTCGAGCGTTTTGCAGCGCGCTTTCAGAGTTCCTCTGAAACCCTCCACCTTCCCCAGGTCCACCTGTATAGATCTGCTACGGGTTATTTTATATGCTATTTGTGCAGCAGCAGTATGTCTGAAACACTCACAGCACCATATCGCTGTATGAATTGGCAATAGCAAATTCCTGTACTTGCTTACAGCATCAGCAGCAATAATCTAAAACTACAGCAATAACCAACAGCAGCAGCAATTCAGCGGCAGTGTAGTAGATCTATTCCACCAAAACCAAATACATTAACATTGTCAGATCCATTACCATGCTAAAATCTTCTGAGAGTTGTCAAGATAGAACTGTGTGTGGTTCTACAAATGGTAATCAATGCGCCAAAAAACATAGTTACTACTACTATAATAAAACCATAGTTCATTTTCGTAAGGGTATGGCAGTTCCTTTTTTGTTTTTTATTTTACTTTAGACCACTGTTTTTCATCACAAATAACATAAGCTTTATAGAAACCATAGTTAAATTTAATCATAGTTCTGAGAAGTCATGCATGGTTTTGGATGCAAAGCTCTATGAATATAGAGGTGGATACACTACACTTTTGTTCCATTGATTTCTATTCCTGGAAACGCAAGCTCATGCAAATTTCGCTGAATTCCAAAGTTTAAGTTTGGTGAACTCTGACCTACGAATTCATATCATGTGAAGATATGACCAAGATGGATGTGTTGCATTGTGACCTCTTAATTGAATAAAGAATAAAGAAAGCAAACTATAATCTGCAGGTTTGCAGCATTGCAGTAAAGTGGAGTAGATTGAATATTTCTTAAATTTTGGATGTATTTTATGTTGAATTATGTTTTTAAAAAAAGACACAGAGTCAAGTCACCTTTATTTCTATAGTGCTTTATACAATACACATTGTGTCAAAGTGTCTTCACAGACATAAGAGTGTGACGCCATATTATGAGTAGTGTCTGCAGAAATTTCATGTGCTCAAAATCTAGTGTGACCTCACCGCAGTATATTATTGTTAAAAGTATAGATACTATAGACTAACTATGGTTTATTTTTAAGTGGGCAAATGCAAAGTAGAATCATGGACTATAGAGCCTGCATGAATTATGGTGATTTATGGTTGAATGTGGTTTTCGAATGAGTTTAAATATGTAATATTACTGGTAACTGCTCTTACTTGTGAAATACAATAAATCACCATTGTTATTGGTTTCTGTCCTTACATTTTTCATCCTATAGGCCCTCACTCCTGTCAAATCAGGTGCTGGTGCCACCATATGTAGAATATATAAAATATGTAAGTCTAGAGCCCTGCAGTGAGGTAATACGGAGGAAGTAGGTTAGATAATATTTATAAATCACGAGAACTAACAATAAGTACGGCAGGAAAGAAGGAAAGTTTTCCAAGTCTAATTCAAAGGATCAGAGAGCGCATAGTGGATCTCAGTGGGGAAAAAATAAACTGTTAGAAAAAGTATGTAGAGGCTATAAAAAGAAGCTGTCTAAATATAGCTATATTGCTAGTTAACAGACTAAGTGAAGTGTTAATTATGTGAGATTCCAATGTGCAATGTACAGTTTTGGTCTTGCAACATTTTTATTACAGTATATACGCTCCCAACCATGCAAAAGTGTTACAATATGACTATTAGCCCATTCTAATGAGGCTAAACGTGGGGCTCCCTGACCCACATTTACGGCTTGCTGAAATGCTCTTTGTGAACCTGGTCATGTGCAGATTGCAGTGAGTTTATAAGTATGCATGCACCCTGTTGGTCTCTCATTAAAGTTAAGCTGCTCTCTTTGTGGTACTTTGCGATCTTCTGCACTCACAATAGTAGAGCGGATTTCAGGGCCCAGGCCCGTGACTGGAGGGTGCAAGCTTTACTTTAGGAAAGGAGTAATTTGATTAAATCTGCACTGTTTCAGTCCAAAACCTGTGAGCTAAATCAAATAAAGTGGATTAACTCTTCCACTGGATAAAGCTGATATGGTAAACTTGTAAACAAAATCACAGTTGCATATGAGTTTGGTAGAAAGTTGAGAAACGGTTGTTTGTTTTTTTTTACCATACTGAAAGCTATCCGTAATGTTCAGTTACATTTATGGTTTTGTAATGTCTGTGATTTTCTGTCAATGCGGATCGAAACGCATATGCAAGTGTTTCCTGCACTGATATTATTTATTGAATCTACAGAATCAATGCTTTTACGAAATCATTTTGCCTGACTTGTGAGCTAACAATTTGACTTCAGTGTGATGAGAGAGAAAAGCTGGACATTGTGACATTTATTTGATCAAAAATACAGTAAAAAATGAATTTTGTGAAAAATCATTACAACTGAATATATTTTAAAATGTAATTTATTACTGTGATGGCAAAGCTGAATTTTCAGCATCATTACTATAGACTTCAGTGTCACAGCCTTCAGAAATTATTCTAAAATGCTGATTTGGTGCTCAAGAAACATTTCAAAAAAGAGTTTTGCTGCTTATTAGTTTTTTTTCCCCCTGTAAATGTCTTAACTGTCTTAAATTTCTACTGACCCCAAACTTTTAAGTCCAATCAGTTCTTCACTAGTCAACCACAAGACATTAATTTTGTCATGTTAAACTTTAAATGAACCGAAGTGAGAACTGTCACTTTGTAACGTATACTTGTGTATACTGACATTCTGATGTGCAACTTTGTGCTTTAGCGGTACTTCAGTGTTATAAAAATAGTAGTGTTTTTCTTTAGTATGTAGTAAGGAAGGAAAGACAGAGAGCACTGTTTTTGTAACCTCCTTTTTCTTACATTTTACTGTTACTGAATCACTTAGTTTTCCATACAGTGTCTCCGTGGTGGAGAATGCACCGTCAGCAGGTCCTTTGATCCCGGAGGTGATTTTCCCCTTCATTGAGGCGCTGAAGCCATACTAACTCTGATAGAGGAGAGAGTGCTCAATGGCTGTGGTGGAGCTAGCTGAAGAAAATCCATTCCCCCAATATATTTTCTGCTGAGGCAGGTAGAATGACCTTTAGCGTTCCGATAGGTCACCCACAGGCATGTGACGTGCTTGTGCATTGATTGCTAAAACTCTGGGTCCTCTATTGTAAAAGCCATCCAAGTGTGAATTAGCTGAGATCAATGAGGTGCGTGGATAAGCCTCTTGTCATCTCATTATGTGCTTGGCCGTTCCTTTTAAGTAATAATTACCTGAGAACTTTCACAAGTCCAGCGTTTGGGAATCCAAGTCTTAAAAACAAATGTTTGTTAAATAGGACAATGAGCTGTTTGACACCTCACTTTGAGTATAGTTTTTAGGGACAAATGCAGTAAATGTGCACTTAAATGTGCTCATTTTTGGTGTGTTGTTAGAGCTGTAGTGCTTCTGAGGATGCAGATTCAAGCTTGGCCTGCTAAAGTTCTTTTATTTTATTTTATTTTATTTTATTTTATTTTATTTTATTTATTTTTTAGACTGTGCTGAATATGTGTGTGTTTTTTGTGTCCAGGTGCCCACGGAGTGAGAGAGGAGCCCCAGTTTGTGACGGCCCGTGCAGGAGAGAGTGTTGTTTTGGGATGTGACGTGAGCCACCCCCTTAACGGCCAGCAGACTCCCTATGTCGTGGAGTGGTTCAAATACGGTGTGCCTATCCCCTTCTTCATCAACTTCCGTTTCTATCCTCCTCATGTGGACCCTGAGTACGCCGGTAAGTGCCAGCATCTTTTGTCCGGAGTTTAATCCCAATTAATTATTACGTACAGTAGAGAATTGATTGTATGTCAGCTAAGTGTAGAAACTACATGTTGCACTTCCAGTAGTAAGGTATAGTCTGACACAATGTTGTTATTGTTAACTAAAACTATTAAAAATCATTTTCGGTAATTGAAATAAAGCTGAAATAAAATATATATGTAAATATTATTTAGTTAAGCTTAAAAAAATCAGAAAAGTTTAAGTTCTAAAATTACTAAAGCTAAAACTGAAATAAGATTAAAACGATATAGAAATATTTATAAAAAAAGAATAAAAGGTTAAAAGTACATAAAGTATGCAAGCCGTGAAAAAAGGTAATTGCTACTTTTTGTCTAACATTTCTTTTATTCTTACAATTTTAAGAAAAAAGTTAGAATTGCAAAATATAAACGCGAAATTAAGTGAAATAAATTCTAACATGGAAACAAAAGGTAATTGAAAAATTGTAATTGAAATAAAAAAAGTAATTCTGACATTTTTCTTGCAATTGTGAGTTTATATCCCGAAAAAACTCAGAATTTCAAGATAATAAGTCGCAATCACCTTTTCAATTTTTTTATCCTGCTATACGTACTAAGCTAAGCTATACATACGTAACAAAATGAATGATACCTTAAATACAATTAAAATTGAAAGAATATAAATATAAATAAAAGATATAATACTTTATAATACTTTAATAGTGTACAAATAATTCTAAAATAACACTGGTCTGAGACCACTTTCCATTGTGCATTATTTTCTAATTTAAAGATTTTTTTTCATTACAAATTATATTACTAGCATCCCACTTTGAATAAAAAGTTACATTGAAAAATTACGATGAATTTCAGAACGTCTTTCCAGGATGGAAATTCACAGTGGGCTTTGCAGCAGGAATAGTATGTGAATTTGGACTGAGCCCAGGGCTTTAGGTTGGGTTTGATTAAATTTACCTGCTCATGACAGATTTAGAGAAAGCTGTTAACTGTAAACAAACCATTAAAAGTTCCAGTCACACCATCACTCTCCCTTTTGAATTCAGAAGTGTTGCACTTGATCTAATGTGCTCATTTTGTGTGAGGCTGAGTGAAAGCACGGTTTTTCTGTGTTTACTACTTAACGCGAAAGCGAGCCCTTTGTCCGACCCAGAGAAAAAGAGAGTGTGAGCAACCCTTGACATGGATTGTGAAAAGCTTTAGTAATGGCTGCCTGCTAGCATGGCACTCATTCTCTTTCAAGGTGCATTACAGAACCTTAATTACCGCAGATCTGCTGCTGGCCGTCTGGGTGAAAAATCACCTATTGTCAGCACTTCTCAAAGCACACACTCTCCACGACAGAGGGCGCAGAGCTGCGTGAGACACATCCATCTTTGATTGTTTGAGATTATTTGATCACTTAACTGCTATGTCACACCTTATTAAACTGGAAACTTCTGTTGCTTTCTACATCGAGAGAGCTCTGTTCCAAAACCTGTTTAACTGCAGCTCTGTCTGTGGCCTACATAGGCAGCTCCATTCTAAGGGAGCATTCTGATTGCGCTGGAATCGCATTAGTTTAATGATATGGAACGCTTTTATGGACAGAAACACAAAACACTCCTTACATTAGTGCACAGGAGACTCAACTTGCAGCAAGCTAACAATATATGTACTCTAACTAACATTAAAACACATATATTGAGTGCATATGATGCAGTGCAAATATTGAGTAAAATAGTCGTTATGTTAAACTTAAATTATATTATATAAACTTAGAAACTTATATTTAAAAATATATATTTTATTATTTAAAAAAAACGTATGTTATAATGTTTGATAAAAATTAATACATTTTTCAATAAAAAACTTTTTATTTTTAACATTTAAAAATGGAATGAACATGTATAAGTTAAAATACATGGCAAAAACAAATACTGGGTAAAATACTTTGCATATTAAAAATATATAAATTATATATATATGCATATTTTAATTGAATGAAAATTAACATAGTACATTTTTTTAATAAATAATTATAATTTAAAATACTATATATATATATATATATATATATAAAACACTTTTAAAAATAAAAAATCAATCAATATATATATATTTATAATTTGCCCTCTGTTTAGCTGCAAATATTATAACTGTTTCTAGATTGTTATGTGTCTAATGAACAGCTTTCATGTCAAGAGCGCAATTATGATGTCTTCACATGATGTCTAGTTAGGTAGCTCACTATAGGTTTTGGAACAGAGCTACTATGGTGGCTTATCAGATGTGGGGTTTTAATTGAACCATTCTCGCTCTGAATGAGAGGCCGAAGCTCAAAAGAAGGCCAGGAAAGAACTTACTTGTGCTTCACATCTTTATATTGCAATTTCTCATAAATCCTCTTCAACCATAAAATAAATAATTGATTTTAGTAAGGGAGAGGAAGGGGGAAGTGAATTAACTATCATTCTACTGTTTAGTTGTGGCCTCATTGCATTTTAAATTAGATATGAGATCTAATGTTCAGTTCCAGGCTTCCATCGGTGTGACTGTATATCATTGTCTCCTGTGGGTACTATAGCGTCGCAGTGGCAGCTCATTTCGTATTGTTCCTTTACGCCATGAGGCTTTAGTCTCGCAGTTTGGCTGGACCCGCACACAATTACCATTGAACTCCAAAAGGCTATTACTGTAACTCACAATGCAATTTTCTGCTGCAGAAATTCCCAAACTCTCCCTGTTGGCTACTGCCAGAGCTCCGGGTCTGATTCCTCCACCAATTTAGCGTATTAGAGTCCTCATTGTCTTGCAGACGGACAATCTATGCGGCAATCATTGCAGCAGTTTAGATGTGATTTACACAGGCTCTCCTAAAGTGATTCTTAGCTAGAGGCAGATTGTATTCATTCAGGACAGGCCTGTTTATGAGCCCCTAAAACGCAGTGCACAAATCCATCCCCAGTCATTGCTGGCAAGAGGCCTGCAGGAGGATTTTGGTAATTAAGCGCCTAACGAGTTTGCTTAATGAACGGCTCTGTGCGCTCAGAACGTAGAGTGCTGTGAATAAAATGTGATCATCTGAGGTGAGCCCCCACAAACCTCTACTGGTGTGACGCTCGTATATATTCACCACTATTCAAAAGTTTGGGATTAGTATTTATTTGATCAAAATGTAGTAAAAACAGTAATAAAATAATATTTGAAATAGATATTTTTTGTGACATTATAAATATATTTACTGTCACTTTTGATCAGTTTAAAGGGGTCATGAACTCAGAAACCAAAATTCCCTTGATCTTTTGACAGTTTCAGAACTCAACACTTTGTCGTTAGTCTAAAAACAGCTTAAATTGAAGGCAGTCTGCCAAAATGACAGCTTTTGTAATGTTCTACTTTATGATGTAATAGTGTGGCTAAACACTGCTTCCGCAGAAGAAGATCAACGCCTGCTTCTACGTCACTGCCTGTTTAGCCCTGCCCACTGATTCACGCATGTAGTGTTTACGAGAGAGGCGAACGTGCAGGTCTGCGCAACTAAATGATAAAGCTGGCTCTGAAGGCAACAAGACTCTGTGCAGTGCCAAGTTGTGGAAAAACAGTGTTTGCATTGCCTTCCTTCTGATCCCAACATTAGGAAAGAGTAGATGAACTTTATTTTTAATGAAGATCCAGACCGTGTCAGTAAGAACTCGGTCCTTTGTTCACTTCATTTATAAACAAGACAGACGCAGGATTTTCAAAAAGGTTGAAACTAAAAGACGATGCAGTGCCGACTATATTGGGTCAGACAGTAATGTCGAAACACAAGTTTGAGTAACTGTTTTCATTATGTGGTCACTATTGCTTTGTCTCTTCTTACAGATCGCTTGATATGTATTGAGTTATTTATGCGTTTTTGACCTTAATCACAGCGGCGACAATTACTAAATTACTAAAACTGCACTGTTTTGATGTAAATAGACCCTGTTTTTATCCAGAAGTGTTTTTTTTTGTATTGGGTAAAGTAGTCATTAGGTTAAATTTTGCATGTAGTATTATTATTATTATTATTATTATTATTATTATACATACTAACTTTGCATATGATGTTGTAGATATTTTACTATATATATATATATAGAGAGAGAGAGAGAGAGAGAGACAGAGAGACTAAAATATATTAATTGTATGCAAATTTATATACATTTTTAAATATTAAACTTTTAATTTGTTTTAAAACCTAATAAATATGTCAGATAAATTGAATTAATATAAATTTATAATTTTTTACAAAAAAATGCGAACACATTGGAGTAAAGTAGTCGTTAAATTTGGCATATTTAATGGAAATTTTTTCATTTTTTACATTTTTATTGAGACATGTTTAACTGATATTTCTTTATATTTTATCACCTGAATGTATTTTGTAATTTTCTCCTTTTTTGTTAATTTTATGTCTCATTTACTTTGTTCTTGGGATGAAGGTATCCTTGCTTCTATTTAGCATAATACTGTATGAATCGCAAGAAACACTATTCTGGTTTAGTGTTAATAAACAGGTATACATTAATATTGGCTACATGTGTTACGTACTAAAATACTAAAATACAAATAAAAACAAGAGGTGGTTAAAATGACTAAAATGTGACTACTGATTAGTTATCCGATTAGTAGAAAACACATGAAGTTAAAATACACTGGTATAGAACATGTTAAAACGTGTTCGAAAACACTGGCACTGAACGTCATGTAAGCCTGTAGTGGGAAAGATGATGCAGTCCTGTTAGCAGTGGCTTCAAGAACACCTTTTATTTGCTGTAACATTCAGTGTGAAGATGCTTCCTAACTTTGATGCCGATGCCCGATCCCATCAGTACTTTATCACCCCGCACGAAAATAGCTGTGATTTTGAAGGCCTTATTTTTTTACTGCAAGACCGCAGCCTCCTCTGCCCCGTGCCGTATTGATTTTCTGCTCTGGAAACCTGCCGTTTCCTCTCTCAGGTGCAGCTGCGATCCCAGGGCTATGATATCTAGTGCTCACTACACAGCAGTATGAAGTATGAAGGCCAGCCGGAGTCTGAGACGCTCTCAGTGAACGTTCGAAAACATTAAATTCCAGCTAAAGTCTTCAAATAGGCAAATGAGATACAGTATTTTGATATTGGCCAGCTCTGGAATGGCTTAGTTCAGTCAGAGAGATGCTTGACTGCCCAAATTTCTCTCACTTTCGGTGACTATTTGTATTGTTGGTGTTGCTAAGCCTCTTAGTACAGAACGTGTAACACTCAGATGTGAGCTGTGATACTTTGTTCTTTTCTATTTCAAGTACAGCACACATTTCATTCGATAGTGTAGGAGGGCTGAAATCAAGGGAAGATTGCTTTGCTAGTAATGTTATACATTGCTCCTCATGCTGGCTTGCTGCATATCGTTTAATCATTTTGCGAACTGCGAAACTGTCATTGGTGAAACCTTAAAAATACAAAGTTTCTATATGAAATAAATAAATGTATAAATAAATAAATATAGAATGACATGTGAGAATAAATTAATTAATGCATACATAAATAATTAAATAATATTATTTATTTATTTATTTATTTTGCGTGCATGCATGCATTGCAGGCTTGGTCCTTCATAGACTTTAAGCTATATAGCATATAACATTCATAGGGTTACTATTTTAACATTCAGTGGGTGTTTTTTCCCCCCTCTTTATATGCTGGAGTGATTAACTGTAATCATAATGGCAATACTGGACTTTATTTCATGGAGATAACAACTAATAAAAATCTCCACCAACCAATATTACACAGACAGCTAATTAAAACATAAATTTCCTGTTTCAGCAGAGCGCAGTATGCAGTGACAGTAGAGTAAGAATCGTTTTAAACAAGGCAGATTAAACTATAGAGCCTGAAATTCATCTAGCTTGTTTGTTAACGTCAGTGCATTTGTTACATTGTCATTAACTGGTGCCTCTGTCTGTCATGTCAGTTTTTTTGGATGCAACATTCTTCACATTAGCACAATGTGTGACACATTGAGCCTTTTTCATGCAACACAAGAATGAAAATCTTAAAACCATTTTTACTTAAATTGTCACTTTGAATTGAATGTGATAGTTTATGCAAGAATGGTTTTATGTACAATTTACACTGGAATTCTCCTCATGGTGTTTTGTTGGTGCTGCTTTGTATTTATTTCCTTTTTTTAATTTAAAGTCTTTGGGTCTTACTTACAAAGCCATACAAGTGTTATTTCAGTCCTATTTATATAGAAGACTCAGAACTATATATTACAGTTTTTCTTCATATTTTCAGATACCCTTTATTTTTATATTTTGTTTTTATTTTCATTTTATTTAAAATTTTCTTAATTTTCTTATTTTATTATTATTTTACTATTGAACTGTTTAAATAATATTTGTTTATATAATATTTTACTGTATACTTTAATTGTTCAAAATTTAGTTATTTTTATTTTGTATATTTTTTTTATTTTTAAATATTACTATTTAGGTTTAATTATGTTTATTTCAGTTTTATTCAAGGTTTAGCTTTTATTTCTAGTTCCAGTTTATTTCAAATGTTTTAGCTTAAACTTATTTCAGTTAGTTGCCAAACCAACATTCCTAAAAAAATAAAATAATAATAATAATAATAATAATAATAATAATATAAATATATATATATAAATATATATATATATATATATATATATATATATATATATATTTGAAATTTCAGCTTTATTTGAATTAATATGTTTTAATTAATTAATTAATTAAATTAATTAATAATTACTTTTAGATAACAATAATAACTCTGTATGCAAATTCAGATGTGTCAGATTCACAGACACATGCACACATAAATTTGTTCATACTCTCTTTCTAATGTTAATGAGATACAGATAATTTTAAATGAGATATGAAATATGTGTGTATGCATGCTTAGTGAACGCCTGTCTTTGACTGCAGTGAGTCCATTGCAGCAGTCCCACTCAGCTCTCCTCTGTTCCTGTGTGCTTTCAGGTAGAGCCAGTCTGCATGGCAAAGCGTCTCTGCAGATTGATCAGGTGCGCTCAGAAGACCAGGGCTGGTACGAGTGCAGGGTCCTCATGCTGGAGCAACAATACGACACCTTCCACAACGGCAGCTGGGTTCACCTCACAGTCAACGGTGAGACCCTTACCACTCTCACCACACCAGTACTCTATCTATCTATCTATCTATCTATCTATCTATCTATCTATCTATCTATCTATCTATCTATCTATCCATCCATTTCAAGTTGTTTGACTCATTGCAGTGGTTTGTGTACAAGGCTTTGCTTATATCTGCATATATGAATATATGTACTCAGTTTCTCTTGAGACTCTGCATACACTGCAGGATGGACCAACATGCATTTCTCCTTGTTTCTCTCTCTCTCTTTCGGTGTGCTCTCTTCCCCTCCCCCTCGTTTTTAATGGATGTCCTCTTTTGGGGGTGGAGTAGGACTAATCGCTGCTTGATTTCATATTCATTTCTAATATCAGCAGTAAATCAGAGCTGTGAGGAGTGGAGGAGGATGTGACTGTCTCTTACCACTCATGACTGGCTGCTGCTGTGACTAATATGTGTGGTAGACCCAACAAAAACAGCCTTCATGCTCTTGCTACAGAAATGAGCAATGTGCTCCCTTGTGGTCTAGTTCTGTTGCCATTGTTTCCCTCAGAAAACGTTATTGCAGTCTCCCTTGTTAGAGCCAATATTTTGTTCTTGTCGTACACTGGGCAATAATAGGTAATGATTTGATTTCCGGTTAATTATTTAACCCATGTCTCTAATCTTTAAGGTCATCTATATGTTAGTTAACTCCTAAATGTTTATACATTTCTAGGAAAATGAATAAAAATACTGATCCTGCTCATCCCTCACTACACAGATTTTTATCCAATCAAATTTACTCCAATCCCTTCTGAAACAGACCAGCAAGTAGCAAATTCGAGTTCAAGGCTGTGACGTACGGTAACAAAACCCTGGCTGTTTAGTAATAAAAGGGGCTATCATTTGATATGCCCTGCCAAAACTTCCTGTTTTGTGCTTGTCAAGTGTTTTCTTGAAGCCTACACTCAATATTATGAGCCTTTGGGTATGGGCCAGCATTCAGAAGAAACCTATCGGCCCACTCTGAGATCTGCATGCCCTTATGTCTAATAAACAGAGTAATATTTCACCAGGCAGAGCCCTCATCATTTCCATTACACTAATGGAGATGTCTTCCATGGTGCCAAACTACAGAGGCAAATTTGGGGTAGCTCAAGGCTTTGGTCATGTCATGTTCCTCCCTCTCATTCCGTTTGAACATCACATTTTGCCTGATTTATTATTTATGGGCATGGTTCAGCGCCGCTGGAAATATATTATCTCCTCCA